>JAVJIF010013571.1:0-57862 GCA_038442645.1 Agave tequilana | reverse complement strand
TTAATTTATACTATTTTTATCATCTTATATGCTAGAGTGCTGCATTACTAATATAATATTAAAATAAATTTCATAAGATTGTCAATATCTTACAATCGTATTATTGAAAGTATAATATCTCTTGTTATAAAACGAAAAAGAAAAATATATAATTTTGATAATAGTATAATCTTTTTATTGGACTGAAGAAAAATAAACGGGTTTGAACCCATGTTTATATGAGCCTTGTCCGAGCCCAGCCCATTCCCTCCCCTACTCCCAAGACGGTTTGTTTGGTTGTCGTATTTGGCCGTCATTCGTAAGCCGTAATTTTTAAACTTTTTTACGGTTGTAAATGAGTTACATGTATGTAAGTTTTACGGTATTTGATTGGTAATGTAAAGTTATAAGTGAGAAAATGTATTGTATTTTATGGTGTTTGTGTTGTCTTATATATGTAAATCGTAAGTGAAAAAGTTGAATATAAAATTAACTATTTGGTGATTTAAAAAATTTAAATATTGTGAATAATACTAAAAATATTAATATAAATATAAAATAATACAAATTTGTATGATCACAAAATTAACTAGAAGTGGGTTATAAGTGAGTGATAATTGAGTTGCAAGTGAGTGATTATTGTGTTACGTAAGTCTTTACGAATTACGGTCCAAACGAACACCGTATTTGTAATTGGACTGCAAATCATTTATTTTACGCGAAACAAACTGCCTCTTAAGCGGCGATTCGTGTGATAACTTGAGTATTTTCTAAATGTTGGACTCATGGGTGATAACTTTCTCAAAATTATGTAGAAATCTTGCGATAATTTATCGATTTTTGAAACTTCATCATATAGTAAAACAAATAAAGTTTTAAATAGTTTTATTTATTTATTTACTTTTGTTCTCGACATAAGCACCACATTTGCCTCAACAACTGTATGAGCCAACAGTTACACAAGCACCCAACAAAATAGTCCGTCGCTTTCCAATCACAATCAATTATCCATTACAAATCAAATTAAATTGACAGTACAAATCGACAACTACATCATTGATCATTAATTCTTCACTCAACTTTTATTCTTCAACAAATTAAGCTTGCACACAATAAGAGAAAAAAAAAAACAACACAAATTAAGACAATCCCCACGTACGTACACCTGCCAGGCTACCACTCAATTCAGCGGCAAGCTTCCTTTATTACAACAAGCACACGCGCACATGAAACCATCAACTTATATTAATATGCAATGCATGCAGGCATGCATTATATAATCAAGGGACCCAACGCCAACTCCGCCACCAGCTCCACCACCAAACCCAACACCGACACCGCCGCCGGCTCCTCCCCCTCCTCCAAACCCTCCACCGCCGCCACCTCCAAACCCACCGCCCACCGCCCAGCCCGGCCCCGCCACCCGCACCGGCTCCAAACCCTCCACCTGCTCCAGCTCCTCCGCCGAACCCGCCGCCACCGCCACCTCCGAAACCACCTCCACCGCCAAGCCCAGCTCCTCCACCTAGCCCTCCTCCGGCTCCAGCTCCACCACCAAGCCCACCACACAACTCCTCCACCGAACCCACCACCGCCACCGCCACCGAGCCCGCCGCCATGGTGGAAAAAATTCTTTTGGTCCGCAAAAGCCCCATTGCCCCCCAGTTTCCTTGCACTGGCGGAGCAAAGGAGAGCACCAAGGAGGAACAAGAGGAGAGAATACTGGTCATTTTCAAGAGTTGTGATGTGGAGAGTAGTAGAGAGAGGATTTAGTACCAATATGAAGATTGAATTGGGTGGGAGTTGGAGAGCATTGAGATTAATTGGACGCACGGCTTTTTTGTTTTCACTTGTGCGTATCAATTTCAACTGTCAACGTAAATATATGAGAGAGAGAGAGAGAGAGATTGTATGTATCAATTTCAACTGTCAAAGCAAATATGGAAGAGGAATTCGGTTCATGCGTGTGAGTCACACACACATATTATAAGAGAATCAATTTCAGATTAAATACATAGAAAAGACGTCAATTTTTAAGGGGACAAGGCTTTAAATTTTTTGAACCTTTATAATATTATAAGAGGACTAATCTCCAGTGTCAATGCGGAATTGATCCTCTTATATAATATGATGTGTGTATAGCTCACACACATGAACTAAACCCAGAGAGAGGGGAATTTATGAAGCCAACCGCCACCGATGAAGAGTCGGTGAGAAAAGTACTAATGAGTGTGTGAGAGAGAGAGAGGGGTTAGGATTTATGAAGCCAACCGCCACCGATGAATACGCACTAATAAGAGAGAGGACTTTTTGGTCTGGTGGACTGCATGTAGATGATCTGGCGACCAAGTGTTCGGACCTTCGCATTGTGTGTTCAAACTCAAATCAATCAAAAATATTGAGAAAATGAGGATGTGAAAGAATTTGTATACTGACCGGGGTTGGGCCCGGCAATGCTGCAGTGGGGGTTCGATTCAAGTGCCTGTCACATGCATATACAGTATATATGTGTAGCAAGGAGGTCAATTTCGTATTAATATTTAGATATATTATAAAAAAGCTTACACATATAATCAGGGGCGGAACTAGGAAAATTTTTTTGGGTGAGCTGCAATTTTTTTAGCATATACTTATGAATTATATGAACTTATCAAAAGAATAAAACAGTATTCTCTACTAAATCAGGAGCGGAACTAGAAATAAATTTACTAAAAAAGCTAAAATAAAAAGGGATCAACATTCAGGAGCGGAACTAGAAATAAATTTACTAAAAAAAAAGCCAAAACAGTATTCTCATTTGAATGACATCATGTCATCAACATTCACAACCATCGCTTCGTTAAATCTCTTTCATTTTAATTGCATCTCACCATCAATATAGCTTCTCATTCCCCAAATTCCTATACAATGAACAAGACATCTCCCTAATTTCTAGATTCTGACAGATAAATCTAAAGCACAAAATTAACACTCAGGATTCTAATTCAAGAAATAGTTTCACAAGGATTCGAAATCTACTCCACTACCACAGAGAAAGCAAGAGTCAAAGCCAATCAACCCGCAATCCCAACAGATTCCAACGAAAAATGAACAAAAAATGAGTTTTAAGTCTATATATAAAAAAAAAATGGGCCGGGCTGTAGCCCGGCCCAGCCCACTAATGGGTCCGCCCATGCATATAATATATTATAAAAAAGTCAATACACATGTCAAACACGAGATTGACTCTCTTATTATATGTTAGTGACTCACACACATGAAACAAATGCAATAGGGCGGATTTGGATCCTATCCGCTTTTTAAGTGATCATTTATAATGATAAGGATTTTAATTATATAATTATATATAAATAACTTTGAATTTAGATTCTCTCTCCCTTTCACAAGGCTGTTTGATTGGGGGTGGAAGTGAGAAAGTGAGAAATAGTAATAGTTTCTTTTGGAACTTAGAAATTGGTTAGTGAGGTTTCTGGTGTTTGGATGTTGTTGGGAAGTGTGGTTTGAAAAATGTTATGTCTTTTCCGGTGTTTGGATGGTAATGTGAAAGTGAACGTGAAAATAAAAAAGTTGATCACAAAAAATATTAAATAAATAATTAAAAAAATAAAAATTAGACTTAAATAGAATGCAAGCGAGATTTATATGACCACAAAATTAACTGTTTTGAGTTACAACTTATTACAAATGAGATTTATATGACCACAAAATTAACTGTAGCACCCTAGAAGTAAGGAAGTGACTGTGTCAAAAAAAAAAGAGGTTTCTCACTTTTCCTTTCGGTGCTTGGATAGATAGAGAAGTAAACCATTATACTTCTCATTCTTTACTTCTGCCCACTTCCTTGCAACCAAACACGTCCAAAGAGAAGTGGAAAGATCACTGCATTATCACAGTCATTTATGACAGCGGAAGAACTTGTGAAAAATGTTGGTAAAACATAAATGTGAATTTGTGACAGGCATCAACATTTATAAGAGAAACTAACGCATTAGTCTAAAATAATAATCAGCATTGATGGCTATCTGGACCACACTAGGAGTAATGAAGGATCATGTTTTTTATTATCTCCTCATAACCATCACAAATAATTGTACGCGATGCATTGGTCTCAAGAGATAACACAATATAGTCTCAGAAATTCTCAGGTGGTATGTAATTAGATAGCTAAAGGAAGAAAAAAAGGAAGCCGACAAAGAAATACTTGTGCATGAATGTATGAATTTGTGGATAGAATGATCTCAGTAAACTTTTGTGTAAATAAAATTTCGAGCAATCTCTTTGCTTCATGAAGTATAATTTGTTGAACCAGTTTAATTTATCCACAGCTTCACAGAGAAAAGCCTCGGATATAGAAATGAAATGATTATGGAGACAAACTTAATTTGTGACAAGATCTTATATATGCCACCTGGTGAATCTTAACGTAGCGTTATTATAGTCGGATTTTCTTCGTGTTTTCATATTTTTTTCCCCTCTTCATTGACGCTGCCTCTTGGATTAGATTTAGTATTGGCGCGCATTTGCTTTTAACACGCAAATAAACATCAATGCTTGTCGCGTCCGTATGAAGATGACAAAGTCCCTCTGCTAAAATAAAATAAGAAACAGAAGACAACTTAATTCATCACTCAAACAAGCGAGTACGAAGAAAAGGTGTGTTGCTTCCTTTTAGTCCCACATCGGGAGTGTTTGAGCGCTTTATCATCTTTAAATTAATACTGCTCACATCGCCCGCTACGACCTTACTTGAACAGGATCTGTTCTATAGGCTCGTACAACTGTATCCTTGAGTTCTAAGGAGACAGGTAACACAGTCTGGTGGATGACACGTTGCCTCTTGCCCAGAGCGTGATTGACGGTTGTGATCTAAATTCATAGATCATCACTGTAGAGGATCGTTCGCTGTTGGGCCTCTGTGCCCTCTGAGATGGGCTTGAGGTTGTCTGACAGACCCCCCCCTCTCAAATTTTTTTATCCTTTTTTTTGGTTAAACTCTTTAATTTCAATTATCATTCTAATGTTCCATTTTCACTACCCTTATTATATCAGTGGAAGATCATTAATCGTCTTATGACAAAAAATGTTGAATGCCTCTCTGCTTCATCATAGAGTGTGATGGGTTTGTAGAAATGCCCAGCATAGTTTTTTTTCCCTGGAAGATATTTCTGGCTAATTTCAATTTTAATGTGATGCATTATTATGTCAATGGATAGATCATTATTTATTACTCGTCTTGCATCAAGATGTTAAATGTCTCTCCTTCAGAATAGCCGTGTGCTGTGTTTGTAGAAATGCCCAGCTCAAAATTCCTCTACAGACTCGAAAATTCTCAGTTCTATTACCTTACCTTCTTTTACAGGCATATTCTCATCAATGGAAATTTTTATTTTTTTAGTGAATAAACCAATGATTAATAATATGGCTCTGTTGGTCAATGTACATTGCAATGTCTAAACAAATCAATTTTGTTAGCCCTATGCTGGGTATGCTACCAGTCGACCACTAAGCTTTGTTTGTGGGGCTATGCAGGAACCAATTTTGGCTGTAGAAGAGGAGTATTAGGTGAAAAAAGATTAGTGCTAGAGGCCTTCCTCTTATTCTTTTGTAGATAATATCATTTGGTATGTAGCCTTTGGTGCTTCTTAGATGTTGTGGTGGTTTTCATAGTATTAGTACCACTTTTCCCTCTCCATATATCATTTTATTACAGCATCAACGAAACGTTGGATCTTAGCATTGTTGATTTGTTTCATAATATGCAATGTAATCTCTTTATTGTAGTATATGATGGTAGGTATTTGCAGAAATGCTCAGTTCAGATTTCTGGAACTGAAAGGTCACAAGTTTTCAGTACTACAATTTCATTAGCTTGAACTGGTTATCAAGAATTATAGAAAGAACAACTAAATAATTGAGGAAGCTAGTAGGCTTGAAATCTTTTGATACTCATTTGATAGATATTCATTATTATGATAGGGACATTACTGTGCTGATTATGTTTCTAGTTCTTTGGGAGAAGAGTTTTCCGAACTGCTTGGTACTTCGACTTTAAATAGATAACAATACCTGGTCTTGGACATATGTCATTTTTATGCATTCACTGGTGTCACATGCTTTCCAAGTGGAAATTGCATTCTAACTGTAGTGGTAAATATCTGACTCATGTTGAGATCACGTCACGTATCTTGCCGCGCAGAAACGCCTAAGTAGGGGTGCCATCGGATCAGATACGGATTGAATTTTGTCTTTACCATCTTCGTAACCGCACTCAATCTTCGAATACGGATACAGATGCGGATACTGGCGGATGTGAAAAAATAGTATCCGTATCCGCCAAATCAGATATCGGATATGGATCAGATATTAGCGGATCGGATGCAGATACTAATCGGATATGTAAAAATGGATACGGTTAAGGATAACTAAACAGATATACTTATATTACTTTTTATCTCATCTACAACAATATTAAATGTGATACATATTATGAATATTATTGTGTACATATTAATACTTCCACCGTATCCATTATCATTCAGCTTCTATAACAATGGATTATACGACTTCCGGTGCTAAATATCGATTCGAATGTCACGGTTGATGTCGAAATACTCAAAATCTCTCATGCTACTCTTGCAAGAATCGAATACTTTCCACTATTATTTTTTCACCAACTCAAAAAATCAAAATCTAATGTTTAATGAAGAATAGTCTCTTCTATATGGATATCATTATCAAGTTTTCAACATTCAGATATCAGATCGAGTACGAATAGGATATAGTTTTTATCATATTCGTATCCACATCTAACTTTTGAATATGGATACGGATACGAATATTAACGGATGTGAAAAAATAATATCCGTATCTGGATTGGAGGCGGATGCGGATATCCGCGGATGCCCAACTGGGCCCAAAGAGGAAGCTTCGGGTCTTATCCTGAGTCCACGTTACTCTGATACCACTTATCTAGAACCTCAACTCAACCAGAACTGTGCAGTTCTCCGGAGATTCCAGTGATCGATGCAAGGACTGACTCCGGAACCACTCCGGACTCCGACACGAAGACCCTTCAAAGCCTGCCGCTCCTGCACTGGTGACAGCTGGACGACATGATCTCCGCGATTCGTGAATTCAGTCATGCTGTCAGATCATTCCCTCATTCAAAACGTTACAACGCCCTTACATCAATGCATGCTGTTATAGATAATGTCAGATATCTCTGTATGATTATCCTAATAATCAAGCAGCGGATCTAGGCGGTTATGGAGAAAATCACAATGTGCTAATCGTGCAGTTGCTGAAATTCGAAAAGCCCACGCGTGCATTAACAACTGAGACATGTATTAATACACATCCATCTCCACCTGGAAAGAGATTAGCTTCTCATTACCATCAAAATACAATGTTCACAAGTATTTCCTACTTTTCTTCAAACAAGAATACGTATTCTCACGCCTGAGGGTTTTCGGCGGACACCACACCGATACTCCTAACTTGATAGATATTCTTTTTATTCAATGTTCTTCACAGGATCAATGAGGAGTGTCCAACTGTCTGTAATGAAAAATCTCCACTACACGAACATACATTAACAAATTAATTAAGTATTATGATATAATATTGGAATTAAATTTAACTTACATTAATAATAATTGTTTTTGGACTTGGTTTATCGCCAGACCCGAGCTTGATGAATAATGAAAGTGAACTTTTTTCCCTCTTAAATCTAACTCTTAAATCTAATGAAACTTAAATATATATATATTTTTGAGTTCAGTTCATTTGTGCAAGCCATAGACAAAGACACATATTTTAAAGTGGTCAACAGAAAAGGACCGCACCAACTAGAGCCGACCACGGTTCCGGAACCGGACCCGTAAAGAGCGGTTTCGGTTCTGGTTCTGGAACCGGATCAGTTGCGGCTCAGGTTCCGGAACCGGGTGGATTCGTTCCGGGACCGGATCCACTCAGTTTTTTTAATCTGTTTTTTTTATAATAGTTAAAAAATAGAATATTAAAAATTAAATAATTAAATTTCAACATAATTATTTTCAATTATTACTAATTAATATCTAAAGAAATATAACAAATAATTAAAAAAATAAAATGGGCTTTAACTTAATCCTTACCATAATTAAGTTGCCTACATATGCTCTTGGGATTTAGAGGAATCAAAACCCACGTAGTTCTCTTACTTCATTCCGCTTACTTACCTCAAGTCGCTTCCTTACATTTCGGTGGTTGCCATTTTCATAAAGTCTTCATTTGTTACCGTACAATTTATTATTGTCTTAACGTTGCTTTTGTCCAATCATCATGACATGCTTGAGCCTCCACTGACTCGGGGGATGTACTCGAGAGAGATTATGGAGAAGATTTTTTTAGAGAATTATGAAGAGAAATTTTGTAGAGAGATTTTGTAGAGGGATTTTGTTGGAGGAGAATGAGAGAAATTAAGTCTTATTTATAAATTATAGATAATATATAAAAAAAATCTAAAAAATAAAAAATAATCTCTTTTTACTCTCTCTCTCTCTCCACCACCCTACTATCTCCCCCTACGGTCCAAATTTGGACCATTGAAGAGGAGAGAGGAGAGCCTGAGAGGGGTCAGGCCCGCCCAAGAAAAAAATGTTGGAATATGAAGAATATTATGTGAATCTTTGAATTGAATTACGGCGAGATCCATTGATCGAATCAATTGGATGATGGTTGGAGTGTGTTCTCTTCCATTGGGGATGAACGTGGTATATTCACATGTTCAATTCCGACTTCGAATGAATGAGATATTCAAGTCTAAAGATTGCCTAATTCAAAGCCAAAATGGGACTAAAGGTAGCTAAAAGCATTTAGTCCCACATTGGCCATGGGATGGAAGTTCGTAGTGTTTAAATAGAGAAAATTGAGAACAAAGGGCGTGCCCTTTGGGTACTTGGAGTTTTCGCGCGCGATTCGGAGGGACCATGCCCGCTCATGCGTGCGCGGCGGCGGCGGCGGCGGCGGGCCGGCTCGGGCCTGGGTTGGGTTCGGGTTCCCTACCCGGCCTGGTTCTTTTGAATCAGGTCTCACGGGTATGGGTTGCGAGCATACCCGAACCAGACCCGCTCCGCTCCGGATCCAAACCGCCCGCCAACGGCTGTCTAAAAACCGTCTATGAGGTTGGGCGGTTGGACCGAATAGTTGCAACGGTTCAGACCGAACCGCTGCAACTGTTGGATAATTGCGGACCATTATGCCCCTCCTGGAGCGCTATAGCGCTCCAGTTTCTCATTCTAAACACACCAAAACGAAAATCTTTTCTCTCTCTCTGAGTTCTGAACTTGAAGTGAGTTACTGCGTTCTGAACTGGGAAGCGGAGTTCTGAAGCAACTTCCAGCGAGAAGTGGGAAAGTCATTTCCGAAGCGACTTCCAAAGGAGATTCTACAAAATTCGTTCTGAAAGAGGGCTCAGAAAATTCAACAGATTCTTTAATAGAATTGTTGTCTGAATCTGGACTTCCGAAGAAGAATATTCTTCAACCTTCCTTCCTCCTCTTTCGTGGGTGCTCCTCCAAAGTAAAGGCAAATATTCTCCCAAAATTTGTCTTTGTCCCGCTGCTTCAACGATCCTGTGAAGGTACTGGTTAACTACGGTTCGACCGTACGGTGATTTGGTAGTGCTATCTAAATACCGTGAAGGAGTGTTGTATCATGGGAGACCAGCGTCCAGTAACCCGTTAGCACCGGTGCGGGAGACGTAATTGTCTTAAGGAGATTCGCTCTAGCGTACCTCACTCCAAATACAGTATAAATGAATTAATTTCTTTATACAGGGGATATACTGATATTCAGTATATTGAGATTGATTTAGATTCAGTCTAATTGGTGTTTAACCAAGGAAGGAAATTGAAAGGTGGTTCTTAATTAAGGACGTTCTCTTGAACGGAAAACCTCCCACCTGATATTTGCCGACCTGGCCAATTAGATTGTTGATATTTCAGTGATCTTGAATAGTTGTCAGACTGATTCCTGTTAAGCAGAAACCAACAAAAATCCTAACTAAAAGACCAGGCCCACCTGGCCAGCTGGCTCAGGGCTGAATGACCCATACAAAAAAAAAAAAAAAAAAATAAACCGGTTCGAAACTAGAACCATCGGTTCCCGATTCTAAAGTTCAGAAATTGCAATCGACCGGGAGGTTCCAGTTCGGTCTGGAACCGCGGAACCGACAGCCCAGGCCGGTTCTAGTTCCAGTTCTAGAGGGAGGGTTTGCGGTTCAGTTCGCAGTTCGATCGAACCAGGATCGGGTCTAACACTAACAATAAAATTTCTTTAATGGAAAGAAAAGCATCTCTTACCAATAAAAGAATATTTCTTATTGGTAAGAATGCCAATGTATGCCAATCTCATTGGTCACGTTAAAGTATGTGTGTTTGGCTCACAAACATAAACTGAACCCTTTATTTTCTTGGATGCTTGAGCCTCCACTGACTCGGGGGATGTACTCGAGAGAGATTATGGAGAAGACTTTTCAGAGAATTATGAAGAGAAATTTTGTAGAGAGATTTGTAGAGGGATTTCGTTGGAGAGAATGAGAGAAATTAAGTCTTATTTATAAATTATAGATAATATATAAAAAACAAAAAATCTAAAAAAATAATCTCTTTTTACTCTCTCTCCCCCCTCCTCCCCCCAACGGTCCAATTTTGGACCGTTGAAGAGGAGAGAGGAGAGCCTGTGTAATACCCCGTTCCCGGAATACGTACTTAGTTGCGTATTCAGATTTTCTGATCGTATTTTTCGATTTACCTTCTGTATTTATTCTGTATTATGAATTCCTTATATGATTGTTTTGTCTTGGAATTGGATTCGTGGACTCGGAGTCAGCCCTAGTCTGAACCGAAGACCCGATCCTAGTATATTATTTGATTTGGTCTTTCCGATAATTAGATTTGACCGATTTTGATTTTAAATATTATTTTCCAATACTTTAGATTTTATATGATTTTCTAGAATTTTCTTGGATTAAAAGGAATTTCTTCAAAACCGGTGTCGACCAGTGTCGCTGATCGATTCCAGATTTTTATTTCACAAACAGCTAGGAATTTCTAGATAGTCCTTTAGACTTTATTTCTTAGAATCCTATTTCTTTCTTAAATACTTTTTCTGAGAATTTTATGAATTTATGAAATTCCAACGGAGTCGGTAGGTAACTGATTCCGGGATTTTTAGTTTTAAAACTATAAAGTATTTCTTGAAATGGATTTCACTATGATACTTAGTATTATATTATTGATTTTGGTAAAATTTGCGAGTCGTTCCGAGATACTTGAATTTCGGACGATTTCGGTATTTTCCGAAATGTTTTCCGTATACTCGGCTTAAACCCGGGAACTTGTCTTTTCAATATTTTTATTTTCTAAGTCCAAGAGAAAATCTTCTCTTTATAAATTTCTTTTCCTTTTTCCTTTCTCCTTATTTCTTTCCTTCCTCCACAAGCCAAAAGAATTCCAATTTCCCAATTTTCCAAAATTTCAATTTTTCCTCTCCACTCAATTCCACCAACTCCCACCTACTTCCTCATTTAATGCATCTCTTTCTCTCTCTCTTTCATGGCCGGCCAAGTGGCCAAGAGAAGGGACACCTCATCCTCCTCCACTTTGCAAAAACCCCCCTCTCATCTACTTTAATTTCAACTCCTTTACAAAATCCAAATCCCATATATACATTTCCTTTTCATTTCATCCCCTTTCTTTCACTTCTCTTCACCAAGAGCCAAAACCCTAACCTCCACCAAATTCCTCTTCATCTCCATCACCACAACCACCAACTCACAACATCAAGGTCTTCATCTTCAACCTCAACTCCTTCTTTTGGATTGGATCGTAGTTTTCTTCGTCGGAGATATCGCCGTGGATCGTATTGTCGACCTCGATCTCTTCGAACTCGTGGAGCTTCGATTAAACCATTCAAAGTGAGTATTTTTACTCACCAAGACTTGATCAATTCCTATTGTACTTGTACCTTCATATCTTGTACACATATGACATCAAAATCACATTTTAGACCATCAAACCCACCCACCAGATTCAGTTCTGTATTCTGTATTCGACCACGATTAGTCGACTTAACCTAGAACCTAGTCGACTTGAACCCTTAAATTGAAACGTGATCTTTTCTGGAACACAGTTTTAGTCGACTCATCTTAACTATTAGTCGACTATAAATTATTGTTAGTCGACTACTCTTTTACTCCAGTCGACTCCTGAAACAAAAACTCAACTTTCTGTAACTTTGATTCTAGTCGACTTAGCTTAGATTATTAGTCGACTGTAGACCCCTAGTCGACTACCCTTTTTACCCTAGTCGACTTACCCTTTTCCTGAACCAAAACCTTAACTCTCTGTATCACAGATCTAGTCGACTTAAGTATCCGTTGGTCGACTTGTATTCCCTATTAGTCGACTACATATTCCACCTAGTCGACTAACCTTTCTCCGAATCAGAAACCCAACTCTCTGTTACACAGTTTTAGTCGACTAGACCCTACTGTTAGTCGACTAACCCCTCTATTGGTCGACTACTCCCTTGACCCTAGTCGACTAACTTTGGCTGTCTGTTACAGTTAATTACTATCTTAAATGTGGATCTTATGCTCTGGTTATATGTCGGTATATTGTACTTCATGACCTATTACTTGAAGTATATCATCTCTTGTCACTTCATATTTCTGTGTTTATGTATTGCCATGCAACTACTTGTTTCATTCTTATACTTGTATCTTGCCAGTGATATTCTTACTTCCTTATCGTGTACCATGCGTGGCAGACCCTTCGTGGTTGTTGAACACTAAGTTGCTTCTATGTTTCTACTTGCCATTTCAGACTTGTTAGTTTCATGCTTCCATTTAACACATGTATATCACCTGACTTGCTAGACCCTCTTGTTATGTTATGACTTACCCGGACTATCACCAATCTCTTGTTATGATTGATTGCTTGATTGTTAAATATCACCACCTTGTCATGCTATCTTTTAAAACCAAGCATGATACACTTGACTTTGTAATTATTATGTTTACGGGAATCCTGTCTTGTTATTATGGAACTAAGTGCCACACCACACGGTGGGGGCCACCTCTAGAATCCATCCCTCAGAACAAAGTGCCACATGGAACAAAGTGCCACACCACACGGTGGGGGCCACCTCTTGAATCTGTGGGGGCCACCTCTTGAATCTGTTGGGCTATTCTTGTTATGTCCAGTTATTCCCGTAATTTGATAATTATGTAATAAGCTACAACTTGTACGGGGAATGGGAGGAAGTGATGGATGCCGGAATGATACCTTGCTTATAGTAATGGACTAAAATATTGACGACAAGTGTTAGTGGGACTTTGGGCCCACAGAAGACAAGTGTTAGGGGGACTTTGGGCCTCCAAACTGGTTCCAGGTGTATGGAAACTACTATAAGAAGAGTTATCAGTTCTCCATCTACTTCCGGTAACGACCCTCGACTTTCTTATATGTGGATGTATGTGAGTTGGGATATATACCGAGACACATACCTAGACATATGGGTCAGACGAGTAATAATAATAATAATAATAGATGCTAGTTATGATTCCTGTTAGGAGGACTGTTATGACTTCCTTTATGTACTCTGGTCCTGTTTATTACTTGTTCCTGTTTTAGATTTATGTTGTTCTTGTTATGTATTCCCGTTTTGACTATCGTATGATTTGTAACTCTGATTCAATACGCTTGGATTTCTGTGGCATGAGATAAAGGTATCTATATGAGGGTTTCCTTGTTTGGATTATTCCTTCGATGTACTAGTCTCATGGGACCGTGACTTAAGCGTATACAATCACTTTTGCTCGAAATCAACTTTAACTTGTATTTCCTGTTTTATGATTATGTTATACCCGTCCTTGTGTATTACACTTGTGTTCTAACCCCCCTATTCTTATCTCCTTGCCACTTGGCATGTAGCCTGTTCATTGTTGGGAGGTCCTGACTCCCTTGGATTTGTATGTTCAGGTTGAAGCTTGGATCGAAGTGGAGCTGTCCACAGTAGATCGAGCTTTCCTTAGTGAGCAGGCAGTCTAGCTCCAGCCCTTTTGTGCCAGACTTCTCCCTTTGACTCACGGGATCTTCATCCTACTCGTGAGCATTTTGTGTTATCTTGTATATTTTACTTTTGGACTTGTTTATGATAAAAGATACATGTAATGTGTAATATCTTATCATATCCTGGGATAGCTTTGTGTATGTACTTTTGAGTTGGCATATGTATGTATACCACGCTTTGTGTTGTACTCTGATTCCTTGTTGTACTTTTATGCTTAGCGTATATACGTGGGGGCACTTTCTGACCTACGTATATACGTTGCAGTGACGTCCCCGTATCCGTGGGATCGGGGCGTTACAGGATGGTATCAGAGCTTAGGCTCTTACCTCTATAGTACAAACAAGCAGCAAATTCTTGAAATTTGCTATTGCCAACTATAATGTACAAAGTTATCTAGTCCTTCTTGATTTATCTATTCCTTCCTTGATTCATTCCCTTGTGTCCTAAAATCCTTCCATTTTTCCAGCTCCTTCCAGTCTATCCATACCTAGTATCGAATGGATAGAAGATCGGGTCGTAGCAACTCTGGGCAGGTATCGAATGGACCCGCGGGAGAGAATGTGGATATTCTGAGAGTTATCCAGCTGATGATGGAGAACCAGCAGCAGCAGACAGAACT
Organism: Agave tequilana; assembly: GCA_038442645.1. Classification (NCBI taxonomy): domain Eukaryota; kingdom Viridiplantae; phylum Streptophyta; class Magnoliopsida; order Asparagales; family Asparagaceae; genus Agave; species Agave tequilana. The sequence goes on along the minus strand of JAVJIF010013571.1, from coordinate 43,149 downwards.
TCTCCGGCAAGAGTTGGCAGCTCCAAAAGGACAAAGGCCAGGGAATATATCAGATTTCAGACGGCTGCAGCCAGCTATATTCACGGGTGAAGAGAAACCCCTGGATGCTGAGCAATGGTTGACCGACACATCAGACTTGTTGAATGCAGCCAGAGTACAAAGGAGAATCAAGTGGAGGTCGCCAAGATTCAATTGAAAGATGTAGCCAGAACTTGGTGGCTAGCTGAGGAGGCAAGATTGGAGAAGCCTGTCACTTGGGACACATTCTCCAAGAGCTTCTATAGCAGATTCTTCCTGTCACAGCTCAGAAAGACATGGAGGAACAGTTCATCAGACTTCAGCAACGGGATCGGTCCGTGGATGAGTATGCCGCGGAATTTCTCCGACTTAGCCGCTTTGCTCCGTATATGGTGACGGATGAGGAGAAGCGGGCAGCAGGTTCCAGCAGGGCTTGCAGATGGATATACAAGTTTTCTTAATGCCCCAGCAGCTGAAGACCTATTCAGAAGTTCTCACCATAGCTCGAGAAGTGGAGCGTGGACTGGAGAAGAAGAAAGCGAACCAGATGAGGAACCAGGCCAAGAAGAGGCCTTTCCAGTTGACGGATGAGGAGGATGCAGATAGGGCAACCCATGGCCCGGTGATGAAGAGACCATTCCAAACTCCTCTTCCTCAGATCACATGCAATTTCTGCCACAGGCCCGGACATTTTAGGAGAGATTGTCGAGTGGCCAATGGATTATGTTTGGCATGTGGGGCAGGGGGTCATGCACTAAAGGACTGCCCGTTCAGAAGGGTAGGGAATACAGCACAAGTTAGACCAGCTCTTCCAGCCCCAGTGCATCCAACCCAGCACTTCCAGCTCCGCCATTGAGGAGGAATCCGGAACCTGTTGACCGAAGAGTTCCATTTCCGCCCCAACGGTATGATCATCAACAGAGGGGAATGAGAAATAGAGCAGACCAGGGTAGAGGTCAAGTTCACATCATGGCAGCAGAGACCTCAGGCGATGCAGCAGAGTGGGAAGACCAGTATCCAGACCAGGAACCTTAGGATATCATGGTAACCACTACCCCAGATCTTGTATTTGAGTTGGTTATCATTCTAAATATTTTCCCTTATCATTCTATCATTGTTCATCTTGGTCCTTTCTGTGTTTATCTTATCCTTGTTTTGATTTTTCGGATCTTTTGATTTCACCCTTGTCCCCTTTGTGTTCAATTTGCCCCTTAACGAAATTGCGAGGACGCAATTTTTTGTAAGGTGGGTGGATTGTAATACCCCGTTCCCGGAATAACGTACTTAGTTGCGTATTCAGATTTTCCGATCGTATTTTTCGATTTACCTTCTGTATTTATTCTGTATTATGAATTCCTTATATGATTGTTTTGTCTTGGAATTGGATTCGTGGACTCGGAGTCAGCCCTAGTCTGAACCGAAGACCCGATCCTAGTATATTATTTGATTTGGTCTTTCCGATAATTAGATTTGACCGATTTTGATTTTAAATATTATTTTCCAATACTTTAGATTTTATATGATTTTCTAGAATTTTCTTGGATTAAAAGGAATTTCTTCAAAACCGGTGTCGACCAGTGTCGCTGATCGATTCCAGGATTTTTATTTCACAAACAGCTAGGAATTTCTAGATAGTCCTTTAGATTTTATTTCTTAGAATCCTATTTCTTTCTTAAATACTTTTTCTGAGAATTTTATGAATTTATGAAAATTCCAACGGAGTCGGTAGGTAACTGATTCCGGGATTTTTAGTTTTAAAACTATAAAGTATTTCTTGAAATGGATTTCACTATGATACTTAGTATTATATTATTGATTTTTGGTAAATTTGCGAGTCGTTCCGAGATACTTGAATTTCGGACGATTTCGGTATTTTCCGAAATGTTTTCCGTATACTCGGCTTAAACCCGGAACTTGTCTTTTCAATATTTTTATTTTCTAAGTCCAAGAGAAAATCTTCTCTTTATAAATTTCTTTTCCTTTTCCTTTCTCCTTATTTCTTTCCTTCCTCCACAAGCCAAAAGAATTCCAATTTCCCATTTTCCAAATTTCAATTTTTCCTCTCCACTCAATTCCACCAACTCCCACCTACTTCCTCATTTAATGCATCTCTTTCTCTCTCTCTTTCATGGCCGGCCAAGTGGCCAAGAGAAGGGACACCTCATCCTCCTCCACTTTGCAAAAACCCCCCTCTCATCTACTTTAATTTCAACTCCTTTACAAAATCCAAATCCCATATATACATTTCCTTTTCATTTCATCCCCTTTCTTTCACTTCTCTTCACCAAGAGCCAAACCCTAACCTCCACCAAATTCCTCTTCATCTCCATCACCACAACCACCAACTCCACAACATCAAGGTCTTCATCTTCAACCTCAACTCCTTCTTTTGGATTGGATCGTAGTTTTCTTCGTCGGAGATATCGCCGTGGATCGTATTGTCGACCTCGATCTCTTCGAACTCGTGGAGCTTCGATTAAACCATTCAAAGTGAGTATTTTTACTCACCAAGACTTGATCAATTCCTATTGTACTTGTACCTTCATATCTTGTACACATATGACATCAAAATCACATTTTAGACCATCAACCCACCCACCAGATTCAGTTCTGTATTCTGTATTCGACCACGATTAGTCGACTTAACCTAGAACCTAGTCGACTTGAACCCTTAAATTGAAACGTGATCTTTTCTGGAACACAGTTTTAGTCGACTCATCTTAACTATTAGTCGACTATAAATTATTGTTAGTCGACTACTCTTTTACTCCAGTCGACTCCTGAAAACAAAAACTCAACTTTCTGTAACTTTGATTCTAGTCGACTTAGCTTAGATTATTAGTCGACTGTAGACCCCTAGTCGACTACCCTTTTTACCCTAGTCGACTTACCCTTTTCCTGAACCAAAACCTTAACTCTCTGTATCACAGATCTAGTCGACTTAAGTATCCGTTGGTCGACTTGTATTCCCTATTAGTCGACTACATATTCCACCTAGTCGACTAACCTTTCTCCGAATCAGAAACCCAACTCTCTGTTACACAGTTTTAGTCGACTAGACCCTACTGTTAGTCGACTAACCCCTCTATTGGTCGACTACTCCCTTGACCCTAGTCGACTAACTTTGGCTGTCTGTTACAGTTAATTACTATCTTAAATGTGGATCTTATGCTCTGGTTATATGTCGGTATATTGTACTTCATGACCTATTACTTGAAGTATATCATCTCTTGTCACTTCATATTTCTGTGTTTATGTATTGCCATGCAACTACTTGTTTCATTCTTATACTTGTATCTTGCCAGTGATATTCTTACTTCCTTATCGTGTACCATGCGTGGCAGACCCTTCGTGGTTGTTGAACACTAAGTTGCTTCTATGTTTCTACTTGCCATGTCAGACTTGTTAGTTTCATGCTTCCATTTAACACATGTATATCACCTGACTTGCTAGACCCTCTTGTTATGTTATGACTTACCCGGACTATCACCAATCTCTTGTTATGATTGATTGCTTGATTGTTAAATATCACCACCTTGTCATGCTATCTTTTAAAACCAGCATGATACACTTGACTTTGTAATTATTATGTTTACGGAATCCTGTCTTGTTATTATGGAACTAAGTGCCACACCACACGGTGGGGGCCACCTCTAGAATCCATCCCTCAGAACAAAGTGCCACATGAACAAAGTGCCACACCACACGGTGGGGGCCACCTCTTGAATCTGTGGGGGCCACCTCTTGAATCTGTTGGGCTATTCTTGTTATGTCCAGTTATTCCCGTAATTTGATAATTATGTAATAAGCTACAACTTGTACGGGGAATGGGAGGAAGTGATGGATGCCGGAATGATACCTTGCTTATAGTAATGGACTAAAATATTGACGACAAGTGTTAGTGGGACTTTGGGCCCACAGAAGACAAGTGTTAGGGGACTTTGGGCCTCCAAACTGGTTCCAGGTGTATGGAAACTACTATAAGAAGAGTTATCAGTTCTCCATCTACTTCCGGTAACGACCCTCGACTTTCTTATATGTGGATGTATGTGAGTTGGGATATATACCGAGACACATACCTAGACATATGGGTCAGACGAGTAATAATAATAATAATAATAGATGCTAGTTATGATTCCTGTTAGGAGGACTGTTATGACTTCCTTTATGTACTCTGGTCCTGTTTATTACTTGTTCCTGTTTTAGATTTATGTTGTTCTTGTTATGTATTCCCGTTTTGACTATCGTATGATTTGTAACTCTGATTCAATACGCTTGGATTTCTGTGGCATGAGATAAAGGTATCTATATGAGGGTTTCCTTGTTTGGATTATTCCTTCGATGTACTAGTCTCATGGGACCGTGACTTAAGCGTATACAATCACTTTTGCTCGAAATCAACTTTAACTTGTATTTCCTGTTTTATGATTATGTTATACCCGTCCTTGTGTATTACACTTGTGTTCTAACCCCCCTATTCTTATCTCCTTGCCACTTGGCATGTAGCCTGTTCATTGTTGGGAGGTCCTGACTCCCTTGGATTTGTATGTTCAGGTTGAAGCTTGGATCGAAGTGGAGCTGTCCACAGTAGATCGAGCTTTCCTTAGTGAGCAGGCAGTCTAGCTCCAGCCCTTTTGTGCCAGACTTCTCCCTTTGACTCACGGGATCTTCATCCTACTCGTGAGCATTTTGTGTTATCTTGTATATTTACTTTTGGACTTGTTTATGATAAAAGATACATGTAATGTGTAATATCTTATCATATCCTGGGATAGCTTTGTGTATGTACTTTTGAGTTGGCATATGTATGTATACACGCTTTGTGTTGTACTCTGATTCCTTGTTGTACTTTTATGCTTAGCGTATATACGTGGGGGCACTTTCTGACCTACGTATATACGTTGCAGTGACGTCCCCGTATCCGTGGGATCGGGGCGTTACAGGATGGTATCAGAGCTTAGGCTCTTACCTCTATAGTACAAACAAGCAGCAAATTCTTGAAATTTGCTATTGCCAACTATAATGTACAAAGTTATCTAGTCCTTCTTGATTTATCTATTCTTCCTTGATTCATTCCCTTGTGTCCTAAAATCCTTCCATTTTTCCAGCTCCTTCCAGTCTATCCATACCTAGTATCGAATGGATAGAAGATCGGGTCGTAGCAACTCTGGGCAGGTATCGAATGGACCCGCGGGAGAGAATGTGGATATTCTGAGAGTTATCCAGCTGATGATGGAGAACCAGCAGCAGCAGACAGAACTTCTCCGGCAAGAGTTGGCAGCTCCAAAAGGACAAAGGCCAGGGAATATATCAGATTTCAGACGGCTGCAGCCAGCTATATTCACGGGTGAAGAGAAACCCCTGGATGCTGAGCAATGGTTGACCGACACATCAGACTTGTTGAATGCAGCCAGAGTACCAAAGGAGAATCAAGTGGAGGTCGCCAAGATTCAATTGAAAGATGTAGCCAGAACTTGGTGGCTAGCTGAGGAGGCAAGATTGGAGAAGCCTGTCACTTGGGACACATTCTCCAAGAGCTTCTATAGCAGATTCTTCCCTGTCACAGCTCAGAAAGACATGGAGGAACAGTTCATCAGACTTCAGCAACGGGATCGGTCCGTGGATGAGTATGCCGCGGAATTTCTCCGACTTAGCCGCTTTGCTCCGTATATGGTGACGGATGAGGAGAAGCGGGCAAGCAGGTTCCAGCAGGGCTTGCAGATGGATATACAAGTTTTCTTAATGCCCCAGCAGCTGAAGACCTATTCAGAAATTCTCACCATAGCTCGAGAAGTGGAGCGTGGACTGGAGAAGAAGAAAGCGAACCAGATGAGGAACCAGGCCAAGAAGAGGCCTTTCCAGTTGACGGATGAGGAGGATGCAGATAGGGCAACCCATGGCCCGGTGATGAAGAGACCATTCCAAACTCCTCTTCCTCAGATCACATGCAATTTCTGCCACAGGCCCGGACATTTTAGGAGAGATTGTCGAGTGGCCAATGGATTATGTTTGGCATGTGGGGCAGGGGGTCATGCACTAAAGGACTGCCCGTTCAGAAGGGTAGGGAATACAGCACAAGTTAGACCAGCTCTTCCAGCCCCAGTGCATCCAACCCCAGCACTTCCAGCTCCGCCATTGAGGAGGAATCCGGAACCTGTTGACCGAAGAGTTCCATTTCCGCCCCAACGGTATGATCATCAACAGAGGGGAATGAGAAATAGAGCAGACCAGGGTAGAGGTCAAGTTCACATCATGGCAGCAGAGACCTCAGGCGATGCAGCAGAGTGGGAAGACCAGTATCCAGACCAGGAACCTTAGGATATCATGGTAACCACTACCCCAGATCTTGTATTTGAGTTGGTTATCATTCTAAATATTTTCCCTTATCATTCTATCATTGTTCATCTTGGTCCTTTCTGTGTTTATCTTATCCTTGTTTTGATTTTTCGGATCTTTTGATTTCACCCTTGTCCCCTTTGTGTTCAATTTGCCCCTTAACGAAATTGCGAGGACGCAATTTTTTGTAAGGTGGGTGGATTGTAATACCCCGTTCCCGGAATACGTACTTAGTTGCGTATTCAGATTTTCCGATCGTATTTTTCGATTTACCTTCTGTATTTATTCTGTATTATGAATTCCTTATATGATTGTTTTGTCTTGGAATTGGATTCGTGGACTCGGAGTCAGCCCTAGTCTGAACCGAAGACCCGATCCTAGTATATTATTTGATTTGGTCTTTCCGATAATTAGATTTGACCGATTTTGATTTTAAATATTATTTTCCAATACTTTAGATTTTATATGATTTTCTAGAATTTTCTTGGATTAAAAGGAATTTCTTCAAAACCGGTGTCGACCAGTGTCGCTGATCGATTCCAGGATTTTTATTTCACAAACAGCTAGGAATTTCTAGATAGTCCTTTAGATTTTATTTCTTAGAATCCTATTTCTTTCTTAAATACTTTTTCTGAGAATTTTATGAATTTATGAAAATTCCAACGGAGTCGGTAGGTAACTGATTCCGGGATTTTTAGTTTTAAAACTATAAAGTATTTCTTGAAATGGATTTCACTATGATACTTAGTATTATATTATTGATTTTTGGTAAAATTTGCGAGTCGTTCCGAGATACTTGAATTTCGGACGATTTCGGTATTTTCCGAAATGTTTTCCGTATACTCGGCTTAAACCCGGGAACTTGTCTTTTCAATATTTTTATTTTCTAAGTCCAAGAGAAAATCTTCTCTTTATAAATTTCTTTTCCTTTTTCCTTTCTCCTTATTTCTTTCCTTCCTCCACAAGCCAAAAGAATTCCAATTTCCCAATTTTCCAAAATTTCAATTTTTCCTCTCCACTCAATTCCACCAACTCCCACCTACTTCCTCATTTAATGCATCTCTTTCTCTCTCTCTTTCATGGCCGGCCAAGTGGCCAAGAGAAGGGACACCTCATCCTCCTCCACTTTGCAAAAACCCCCCTCTCATCTACTTTAATTTCAACTCCTTTACAAAATCCAAATCCCATATATACATTTCCTTTTCATTTCATCCCCTTTCTTTCACTTCTCTTCACCAAGAGCCAAAACCCTAACCTCCACCAAATTCCTCTTCATCTCCATCACCACAACCACCAACTCCACAACATCAAGGTCTTCATCTTCAACCTCAACTCCTTCTTTTGGATTGGATCGTAGTTTTCTTCGTCGGAGATATCGCCGTGGATCGTATTGTCGACCTCGATCTCTTCGAACTCGTGGAGCTTCGATTAAACCATTCAAAGTGAGTATTTTTACTCACCAAGACTTGATCAATTCCTATTGTACTTGTACCTTCATATCTTGTACACATATGACATCAAAATCACATTTTAGACCATCAAACCCACCCACCAGATTCAGTTCTGTATTCTGTATTCGACCACGATTAGTCGACTTAACCTAGAACCTAGTCGACTTGAACCCTTAAATTGAAACGTGATCTTTTCTGGAACACAGTTTTAGTCGACTCATCTTAACTATTAGTCGACTATAAATTATTGTTAGTCGACTACTCTTTTACTCCAGTCGACTCCTGAAACAAAAACTCAACTTTCTGTAACTTTGATTCTAGTCGACTTAGCTTAGATTATTAGTCGACTGTAGACCCCTAGTCGACTACCCTTTTTACCCTAGTCGACTTACCCTTTTCCTGAACCAAAACCTTAACTCTCTGTATCACAGATCTAGTCGACTTAAGTATCCGTTGGTCGACTTGTATTCCCTATTAGTCGACTACATATTCCACCTAGTCGACTAACCTTTCTCCGAATCAGAAACCCAACTCTCTGTTACACAGTTTTAGTCGACTAGACCCTACTGTTAGTCGACTAACCCCTCTATTGGTCGACTACTCCCTTGACCCTAGTCGACTAACTTTGGCTGTCTGTTACAGTTAATTACTATCTTAAATGTGGATCTTATGCTCTGGTTATATGTCGGTATATTGTACTTCATGACCTATTACTTGAAGTATATCATCTCTTGTCACTTCATATTTCTGTGTTTATGTATTGCCATGCAACTACTTGTTTCATTCTTATACTTGTATCTTGCCAGTGATATTCTTACTTCCTTATCGTGTACCATGCGTGGCAGACCCTTCGTGGTTGTTGAACACTAAGTTGCTTCTATGTTTCTACTTGCCATGTCAGACTTGTTAGTTTCATGCTTCCATTTAACACATGTATATCACCTGACTTGCTAGACCCTCTTGTTATGTTATGACTTACCCGGACTATCACCAATCTCTTGTTATGATTGATTGCTTGATTGTTAAATATCACCACCTTGTCATGCTATCTTTTAAAACCAAGCATGATACACTTGACTTTGTAATTATTATGTTTACGGGAATCCTGTCTTGTTATTATGGAACTAAGTGCCACACCACACGGTGGGGGCCACCTCTAGAATCCATCCCTCAGAACAAAGTGCCACATGGAACAAAGTGCCACACCACACGGTGGGGGCCACCTCTTGAATCTGTGGGGGCCACCTCTTGAATCTGTTGGGCTATTCTTGTTATGTCCAGTTATTCCCGTAATTTGATAATTATGTAATAAGCTACAACTTGTACGGGGAATGGGAGGAAGTGATGGATGCCGGAATGATACCTTGCTTATAGTAATGGACTAAAATATTGACGACAAGTGTTAGTGGGACTTTGGGCCCACAGAAGACAAGTGTTAGGGGGACTTTGGGCCTCCAAACTGGTTCCAGGTGTATGGAAACTACTATAAGAAGAGTTATCAGTTCTCCATCTACTTCCGGTAACGACCCTCGACTTTCTTATATGTGGATGTATGTGAGTTGGGATATATACCGAGACACATACCTAGACATATGGGTCAGACGAGTAATAATAATAATAATAATAGATGCTAGTTATGATTCCTGTTAGGAGGACTGTTATGACTTCCTTTATGTACTCTGGTCCTGTTTATTACTTGTTCCTGTTTTAGATTTATGTTGTTCTTGTTATGTATTCCCGTTTTGACTATCGTATGATTTGTAACTCTGATTCAATACGCTTGGATTTCTGTGGCATGAGATAAAGGTATCTATATGAGGGTTTCCTTGTTTGGATTATTCCTTCGATGTACTAGTCTCATGGGACCGTGACTTAAGCGTATACAATCACTTTTGCTCGAAATCAACTTTAACTTGTATTTCCTGTTTTATGATTATGTTATACCCGTCCTTGTGTATTACACTTGTGTTCTAACCCCCCTATTCTTATCTCCTTGCCACTTGGCATGTAGCCTGTTCATTGTTGGGAGGTCCTGACTCCCTTGGATTTGTATGTTCAGGTTGAAGCTTGGATCGAAGTGGAGCTGTCCACAGTAGATCGAGCTTTCCTTAGTGAGCAGGCAGTCTAGCTCCAGCCCTTTTGTGCCAGACTTCTCCCTTTGACTCACGGGATCTTCATCCTACTCGTGAGCATTTTGTGTTATCTTGTATATTTTACTTTTGGACTTGTTTATGATAAAAGATACATGTAATGTGTAATATCTTATCATATCCTGGGATAGCTTTGTGTATGTACTTTTGAGTTGGCATATGTATGTATACCACGCTTTGTGTTGTACTCTGATTCCTTGTTGTACTTTTATGCTTAGCGTATATACGTGGGGGCACTTTCTGACCTACGTATATACGTTGCAGTGACGTCCCCGTATCCGTGGGATCGGGGCGTTACAGGATGGTATCAGAGCTTAGGCTCTTACCTCTATAGTACAAACAAGCAGCAAATTCTTGAAATTTGCTATTGCCAACTATAATGTACAAAGTTATCTAGTCCTTCTTGATTTATCTATTCCTTCCTTGATTCATTCCCTTGTGTCCTAAAATCCTTCCATTTTTCCAGCTCCTTCCAGTCTATCCATACCTAGTATCGAATGGATAGAAGATCGGGTCGTAGCAACTCTGGGCAGGTATCGAATGGACCCGCGGGAGAGAATGTGGATATTCTGAGAGTTATCCAGCTGATGATGGAGAACCAGCAGCAGCAGACAGAACTTCTCCGGCAAGAGTTGGCAGCTCCAAAAGGACAAAGGCCAGGGAATATATCAGATTTCAGACGGCTGCAGCCAGCTATATTCACGGGTGAAGAGAAACCCCTGGATGCTGAGCAATGGTTGACCGACACATCAGACTTGTTGAATGCAGCCAGAGTACCAAAGGAGAATCAAGTGGAGGTCGCCAAGATTCAATTGAAAGATGTAGCCAGAACTTGGTGGCTAGCTGAGGAGGCAAGATTGGAGAAGCCTGTCACTTGGGACACATTCTCCAAGAGCTTCTATAGCAGATTCTTCCCTGTCACAGCTCAGAAAGACATGGAGGAACAGTTCATCAGACTTCAGCAACGGGATCGGTCCGTGGATGAGTATGCCGCGGAATTTCTCCGACTTAGCCGCTTTGCTCCGTATATGGTGACGGATGAGGAGAAGCGGGCAAGCAGGTTCCAGCAGGGCTTGCAGATGGATATACAAGTTTTCTTAATGCCCCAGCAGCTGAAGACCTATTCAGAAGTTCTCACCATAGCTCGAGAAGTGGAGCGTGGACTGGAGAAGAAGAAAGCGAACCAGATGAGGAACCAGGCCAAGAAGAGGCCTTTCCAGTTGACGGATGAGGAGGATGCAGATAGGGCAACCCATGGCCCGGTGATGAAGAGACCATTCCAAACTCCTCTTCCTCAGATCACATGCAATTTCTGCCACAGGCCCGGACATTTTAGGAGAGATTGTCGAGTGGCCAATGGATTATGTTTGGCATGTGGGGCAGGGGGTCATGCACTAAAGGACTGCCCGTTCAGAAGGGTAGGGAATACAGCACAAGTTAGACCAGCTCTTCCAGCCCCAGTGCATCCAACCCCAGCACTTCCAGCTCCGCCATTGAGGAGGAATCCGGAACCTGTTGACCGAAGAGTTCCATTTCCGCCCCAACGGTATGATCATCAACAGAGGGGAATGAGAAATAGAGCAGACCAGGGTAGAGGTCAAGTTCACATCATGGCAGCAGAGACCTCAGGCGATGCAGCAGAGTGGGAAGACCAGTATCCAGACCAGGAACCTTAGGATATCATGGTAACCACTACCCCAGATCTTGTATTTGAGTTGGTTATCATTCTAAATATTTTCCCTTATCATTCTATCATTGTTCATCTTGGTCCTTTCTGTGTTTATCTTATCCTTGTTTTGATTTTTCGGATCTTTTGATTTCACCCTTGTCCCCTTTGTGTTCAATTTGCCCCTTAACGAAATTGCGAGGACGCAATTTTTTGTAAGGTGGGTGGATTGTAATACCCCGTTCCCGGAATACGTACTTAGTTGCGTATTCAGATTTTCCGATCGTATTTTTCGATTTACCTTCTGTATTTATTCTGTATTATGAATTCCTTATATGATTGTTTTGTCTTGGAATTGGATTCGTGGACTCGGAGTCAGCCCTAGTCTGAACCGAAGACCCGATCCTAGTATATTATTTGATTTGGTCTTTCCGATAATTAGATTTGACCGATTTTGATTTTAAATATTATTTTCCAATACTTTAGATTTTATATGATTTTCTAGAATTTTCTTGGATTAAAAGGAATTTCTTCAAAACCGGTGTCGACCAGTGTCGCTGATCGATTCCAGGATTTTTATTTCACAAACAGCTAGGAATTTCTAGATAGTCCTTTAGATTTTATTTCTTAGAATCCTATTTCTTTCTTAAATACTTTTTCTGAGAATTTTATGAATTTATGAAAATTCCAACGGAGTCGGTAGGTAACTGATTCCGGGATTTTTAGTTTTAAAACTATAAAGTATTTCTTGAAATGGATTTCACTATGATACTTAGTATTATATTATTGATTTTTGGTAAAATTTGCGAGTCGTTCCGAGATACTTGAATTTCGGACGATTTCGGTATTTTCCGAAATGTTTTCCGTATACTCGGCTTAAACCCGGGAACTTGTCTTTTCAATATTTTTATTTTCTAAGTCCAAGAGAAAATCTTCTCTTTATAAATTTCTTTTCCTTTTTCCTTTCTCCTTATTTCTTTCCTTCCTCCACAAGCCAAAAGAATTCCAATTTCCCAATTTTCCAAAATTTCAATTTTTCCTCTCCACTCAATTCCACCAACTCCCACCTACTTCCTCATTTAATGCATCTCTTTCTCTCTCTCTTTCATGGCCGGCCAAGTGGCCAAGAGAAGGGACACCTCATCCTCCTCCACTTTGCAAAAACCCCCCTCTCATCTACTTTAATTTCAACTCCTTTACAAAATCCAAATCCCATATATACATTTCCTTTTCATTTCATCCCCTTTCTTTCACTTCTCTTCACCAAGAGCCAAAACCCTAACCTCCACCAAATTCCTCTTCATCTCCATCACCACAACCACCAACTCCACAACATCAAGGTCTTCATCTTCAACCTCAACTCCTTCTTTTGGATTGGATCGTAGTTTTCTTCGTCGGAGATATCGCCGTGGATCGTATTGTCGACCTCGATCTCTTCGAACTCGTGGAGCTTCGATTAAACCATTCAAAGTGAGTATTTTTACTCACCAAGACTTGATCAATTCCTATTGTACTTGTACCTTCATATCTTGTACACATATGACATCAAAATCACATTTTAGACCATCAAACCCACCCACCAGATTCAGTTCTGTATTCTGTATTCGACCACGATTAGTCGACTTAACCTAGAACCTAGTCGACTTGAACCCTTAAATTGAAACGTGATCTTTTCTGGAACACAGTTTTAGTCGACTCATCTTAACTATTAGTCGACTATAAATTATTGTTAGTCGACTACTCTTTTACTCCAGTCGACTCCTGAAACAAAAACTCAACTTTCTGTAACTTTGATTCTAGTCGACTTAGCTTAGATTATTAGTCGACTGTAGACCCCTAGTCGACTACCCTTTTTACCCTAGTCGACTTACCCTTTTCCTGAACCAAAACCTTAACTCTCTGTATCACAGATCTAGTCGACTTAAGTATCCGTTGGTCGACTTGTATTCCCTATTAGTCGACTACATATTCCACCTAGTCGACTAACCTTTCTCCGAATCAGAAACCCAACTCTCTGTTACACAGTTTTAGTCGACTAGACCCTACTGTTAGTCGACTAACCCCTCTATTGGTCGACTACTCCCTTGACCCTAGTCGACTAACTTTGGCTGTCTGTTACAGTTAATTACTATCTTAAATGTGGATCTTATGCTCTGGTTATATGTCGGTATATTGTACTTCATGACCTATTACTTGAAGTATATCATCTCTTGTCACTTCATATTTCTGTGTTTATGTATTGCCATGCAACTACTTGTTTCATTCTTATACTTGTATCTTGCCAGTGATATTCTTACTTCCTTATCGTGTACCATGCGTGGCAGACCCTTCGTGGTTGTTGAACACTAAGTTGCTTCTATGTTTCTACTTGCCATGTCAGACTTGTTAGTTTCATGCTTCCATTTAACACATGTATATCACCTGACTTGCTAGACCCTCTTGTTATGTTATGACTTACCCGGACTATCACCAATCTCTTGTTATGATTGATTGCTTGATTGTTAAATATCACCACCTTGTCATGCTATCTTTTAAAACCAAGCATGATACACTTGACTTTGTAATTATTATGTTTACGGGAATCCTGTCTTGTTATTATGGAACTAAGTGCCACACCACACGGTGGGGGCCACCTCTAGAATCCATCCCTCAGAACAAAGTGCCACATGGAACAAAGTGCCACACCACACGGTGGGGGCCACCTCTTGAATCTGTGGGGGCCACCTCTTGAATCTGTTGGGCTATTCTTGTTATGTCCAGTTATTCCCGTAATTTGATAATTATGTAATAAGCTACAACTTGTACGGGGAATGGGAGGAAGTGATGGATGCCGGAATGATACCTTGCTTATAGTAATGGACTAAAATATTGACGACAAGTGTTAGTGGGACTTTGGGCCCACAGAAGACAAGTGTTAGGGGGACTTTGGGCCTCCAAACTGGTTCCAGGTGTATGGAAACTACTATAAGAAGAGTTATCAGTTCTCCATCTACTTCCGGTAACGACCCTCGACTTTCTTATATGTGGATGTATGTGAGTTGGGATATATACCGAGACACATACCTAGACATATGGGTCAGACGAGTAATAATAATAATAATAATAGATGCTAGTTATGATTCCTGTTAGGAGGACTGTTATGACTTCCTTTATGTACTCTGGTCCTGTTTATTACTTGTTCCTGTTTTAGATTTATGTTGTTCTTGTTATGTATTCCCGTTTTGACTATCGTATGATTTGTAACTCTGATTCAATACGCTTGGATTTCTGTGGCATGAGATAAAGGTATCTATATGAGGGTTTCCTTGTTTGGATTATTCCTTCGATGTACTAGTCTCATGGGACCGTGACTTAAGCGTATACAATCACTTTTGCTCGAAATCAACTTTAACTTGTATTTCCTGTTTTATGATTATGTTATACCCGTCCTTGTGTATTACACTTGTGTTCTAACCCCCTATTCTTATCTCCTTGCCACTTGGCATGTAGCCTGTTCATTGTTGGGAGGTCCTGACTCCCTTGGATTTGTATGTTCAGGTTGAAGCTTGGATCGAAGTGGAGCTGTCCACAGTAGATCGAGCTTTCCTTAGTGAGCAGGCAGTCTAGCTCCAGCCCTTTTGTGCCAGACTTCTCCCTTTGACTCACGGGATCTTCATCCTACTCGTGAGCATTTTGTGTTATCTTGTATATTTTACTTTTGGACTTGTTTATGATAAAAGATACATGTAATGTGTAATATCTTATCATATCCTGGGATAGCTTTGTGTATGTACTTTTGAGTTGGCATATGTATGTATACCACGCTTTGTGTTGTACTCTGATTCCTTGTTGTACTTTTATGCTTAGCGTATATACGTGGGGGCACTTTCTGACCTACGTATATACGTTGCAGTGACGTCCCCGTATCCGTGGGATCGGGGCGTTACAGGATGGTATCAGAGCTTAGGCTCTTACCTCTATAGTACAAACAAGCAGCAAATTCTTGAAATTTGCTATTGCCAACTATAATGTACAAAGTTATCTAGTCCTTCTTGATTTATCTATTCCTTCCTTGATTCATTCCCTTGTGTCCTAAAATCCTTCCATTTTTCCAGCTCCTTCCAGTCTATCCATACCTAGTATCGAATGGATAGAAGATCGGGTCGTAGCAACTCTGGGCAGGTATCGAATGGACCCGCGGGAGAGAATGTGGATATTCTGAGAGTTATCCAGCTGATGATGGAGAACCAGCAGCAGCAGACAGAACTTCTCCGGCAAGAGTTGGCAGCTCCAAAAGGACAAAGGCCAGGGAATATATCAGATTTCAGACGGCTGCAGCCAGCTATATTCACGGGTGAAGAGAAACCCCTGGATGCTGAGCAATGGTTGACCGACACATCAGACTTGTTGAATGCAGCCAGAGTACCAAAGGAGAATCAAGTGGAGGTCGCCAAGATTCAATTGAAAGATGTAGCCAGAACTTGGTGGCTAGCTGAGGAGGCAAGATTGGAGAAGCCTGTCACTTGGGACACATTCTCCAAGAGCTTCTATAGCAGATTCTTCCCTGTCACAGCTCAGAAAGACATGGAGGAACAGTTCATCAGACTTCAGCAACGGGATCGGTCCGTGGATGAGTATGCCGCGGAATTTCTCCGACTTAGCCGCTTTGCTCCGTATATGGTGACGGATGAGGAGAAGCGGGCAAGCAGGTTCCAGCAGGGCTTGCAGATGGATATACAAGTTTTCTTAATGCCCCAGCAGCTGAAGACCTATTCAGAAGTTCTCACCATAGCTCGAGAAGTGGAGCGTGGACTGGAGAAGAAGAAAGCGAACCAGATGAGGAACCAGGCCAAGAAGAGGCCTTTCCAGTTGACGGATGAGGAGGATGCAGATAGGGCAACCCATGGCCCGGTGATGAAGAGACCATTCCAAACTCCTCTTCCTCAGATCACATGCAATTTCTGCCACAGGCCCGGACATTTTAGGAGAGATTGTCGAGTGGCCAATGGATTATGTTTGGCATGTGGGGCAGGGGGTCATGCACTAAAGGACTGCCCGTTCAGAAGGGTAGGGAATACAGCACAAGTTAGACCAGCTCTTCCAGCCCCAGTGCATCCAACCCCAGCACTTCCAGCTCCGCCATTGAGGAGGAATCCGGAACCTGTTGACCGAAGAGTTCCATTTCCGCCCCAACGGTATGATCATCAACAGAGGGGAATGAGAAATAGAGCAGACCAGGGTAGAGGTCAAGTTCACATCATGGCAGCAGAGACCTCAGGCGATGCAGCAGAGTGGGAAGACCAGTATCCAGACCAGGAACCTTAGGATATCATGGTAACCACTACCCCAGATCTTGTATTTGAGTTGGTTATCATTCTAAATATTTTCCCTTATCATTCTATCATTGTTCATCTTGGTCCTTTCTGTGTTTATCTTATCCTTGTTTTGATTTTTCGGATCTTTTGATTTCACCCTTGTCCCCTTTGTGTTCAATTTGCCCCTTAACGAAATTGCGAGGACGCAATTTTTTGTAAGGTGGGTGGATTGTAATACCCCGTTCCCGGAATACGTACTTAGTTGCGTATTCAGATTTTCCGATCGTATTTTTCGATTTACCTTCTGTATTTATTCTGTATTATGAATTCCTTATATGATTGTTTTGTCTTGGAATTGGATTCGTGGACTCGGAGTCAGCCCTAGTCTGAACCGAAGACCCGATCCTAGTATATTATTTGATTTGGTCTTTCCGATAATTAGATTTGACCGATTTTGATTTTAAATATTATTTTCCAATACTTTAGATTTTATATGATTTTCTAGAATTTTCTTGGATTAAAAGGAATTTCTTCAAAACCGGTGTCGACCAGTGTCGCTGATCGATTCCAGGATTTTTATTTCACAAACAGCTAGGAATTTCTAGATAGTCCTTTAGATTTTATTTCTTAGAATCCTATTTCTTTCTTAAATACTTTTTCTGAGAATTTTATGAATTTATGAAAATTCCAACGGAGTCGGTAGGTAACTGATTCCGGGATTTTTAGTTTTAAAACTATAAAGTATTTCTTGAAATGGATTTCACTATGATACTTAGTATTATATTATTGATTTTTGGTAAAATTTGCGAGTCGTTCCGAGATACTTGAATTTCGGACGATTTCGGTATTTTCCGAAATGTTTTCCGTATACTCGGCTTAAACCCGGGAACTTGTCTTTTCAATATTTTTATTTTCTAAGTCCAAGAGAAAATCTTCTCTTTATAAATTTCTTTTCCTTTTTCCTTTCTCCTTATTTCTTTCCTTCCTCCACAAGCCAAAAGAATTCCAATTTCCCAATTTTCCAAAATTTCAATTTTTCCTCTCCACTCAATTCCACCAACTCCCACCTACTTCCTCATTTAATGCATCTCTTTCTCTCTCTCTTTCATGGCCGGCCAAGTGGCCAAGAGAAGGGACACCTCATCCTCCTCCACTTTGCAAAACCCCCCTCTCATCTACTTTAATTTCAACTCCTTTACAAAATCCAAATCCCATATATACATTTCCTTTTCATTTCATCCCCTTTCTTTCACTTCTCTTCACCAAGAGCCAAAACCCTAACCTCCACCAAATTCCTCTTCATCTCCATCACCACAACCACCAACTCCACAACATCAAGGTCTTCATCTTCAACCTCAACTCCTTCTTTTGGATTGGATCGTAGTTTTCTTCGTCGGAGATATCGCCGTGGATCGTATTGTCGACCTCGATCTCTTCGAACTCGTGGAGCTTCGATTAAACCATTCAAAGTGAGTATTTTTACTCACCAAGACTTGATCAATTCCTATTGTACTTGTACCTTCATATCTTGTACACATATGACATCAAAATCACATTTTAGACCATCAAACCCACCCACCAGATTCAGTTCTGTATTCTGTATTCGACCACGATTAGTCGACTTAACCTAGAACCTAGTCGACTTGAACCCTTAAATTGAAACGTGATCTTTTCTGGAACACAGTTTTAGTCGACTCATCTTAACTATTAGTCGACTATAAATTATTGTTAGTCGACTACTCTTTTACTCCAGTCGACTCCTGAAACAAAAACTCAACTTTCTGTAACTTTGATTCTAGTCGACTTAGCTTAGATTATTAGTCGACTGTAGACCCCTAGTCGACTACCCTTTTTACCCTAGTCGACTTACCCTTTTCCTGAACCAAAACCTTAACTCTCTGTATCACAGATCTAGTCGACTTAAGTATCCGTTGGTCGACTTGTATTCCCTATTAGTCGACTACATATTCCACCTAGTCGACTAACCTTTCTCCGAATCAGAAACCCAACTCTCTGTTACACAGTTTTAGTCGACTAGACCCTACTGTTAGTCGACTAACCCCTCTATTGGTCGACTACTCCCTTGACCCTAGTCGACTAACTTTGGCTGTCTGTTACAGTTAATTACTATCTTAAATGTGGATCTTATGCTCTGGTTATATGTCGGTATATTGTACTTCATGACCTATTACTTGAAGTATATCATCTCTTGTCACTTCATATTTCTGTGTTTATGTATTGCCATGCAACTACTTGTTTCATTCTTATACTTGTATCTTGCCAGTGATATTCTTACTTCCTTATCGTGTACCATGCGTGGCAGACCCTTCGTGGTTGTTGAACACTAAGTTGCTTCTATGTTTCTACTTGCCATGTCAGACTTGTTAGTTTCATGCTTCCATTTAACACATGTATATCACCTGACTTGCTAGACCCTCTTGTTATGTTATGACTTACCCGGACTATCACCAATCTCTTGTTATGATTGATTGCTTGATTGTTAAATATCACCACCTTGTCATGCTATCTTTTAAAACCAAGCATGATACACTTGACTTTGTAATTATTATGTTTACAGGAATCCTGTCTTGTTATTATGGAACTAAGTGCCACACCACACGGTGGGGGCCACCTCTAGAATCCATCCCTCAGAACAAAGTGCCACATGGAACAAAGTGCCACACCACACGGTGGGGGCCACCTCTTGAATCTGTGGGGGCCACCTCTTGAATCTGTTGGGCTATTCTTGTTATGTCCAGTTATTCCCGTAATTTGATAATTATGTAATAAGCTACAACTTGTACGGGGAATGGGAGGAAGTGATGGATGCCGGAATGATACCTTGCTTATAGTAATGGACTAAAATATTGACGACAAGTGTTAGTGGGACTTTGGGCCCACAGAAGACAAGTGTTAGGGGGACTTTGGGCCTCCAAACTGGTTCCAGGTGTATGGAAACTACTATAAGAAGAGTTATCAGTTCTCCATCTACTTCCGGTAACGACCCTCGACTTTCTTATATGTGGATGTATGTGAGTTGGGATATATACCGAGACACATACCTAGACATATGGGTCAGACGAGTAATAATAATAATAATAATAGATGCTAGTTATGATTCCTGTTAGGAGGACTGTTATGACTTCCTTTATGTACTCTGGTCCTGTTTATTACTTGTTCCTGTTTTAGATTTATGTTGTTCTTGTTATGTATTCCCGTTTTGACTATCGTATGATTTGTAACTCTGATTCAATACGCTTGGATTTCTGTGGCATGAGATAAAGGTATCTATATGAGGGTTTCCTTGTTTGGATTATTCCTTCGATGTACTAGTCTCATGGGACCGTGACTTAAGCGTATACAATCACTTTTGCTCGAAATCAACTTTAACTTGTATTTCCTGTTTTATGATTATGTTATACCCGTCCTTGTGTATTACACTTGTGTTCTAACCCCCCTATTCTTATCTCCTTGCCACTTGGCATGTAGCCTGTTCATTGTTGGGAGGTCCTGACTCCCTTGGATTTGTATGTTCAGGTTGAAGCTTGGATCGAAGTGGAGCTGTCCACAGTAGATCGAGCTTTCCTTAGTGAGCAGGCAGTCTAGCTCCAGCCCTTTTGTGCCAGACTTCTCCCTTTGACTCACGGGATCTTCATCCTACTCGTGAGCATTTTGTGTTATCTTGTATATTTTACTTTTGGACTTGTTTATGATAAAAGATACATGTAATGTGTAATATCTTATCATATCCTGGGATAGCTTTGTGTATGTACTTTTGAGTTGGCATATGTATGTATACCACGCTTTGTGTTGTACTCTGATTCCTTGTTGTACTTTTATGCTTAGCGTATATACGTGGGGGCACTTTCTGACCTACGTATATACGTTGCAGTGACGTCCCCGTATCCGTGGGATCGGGGCGTTACAGGATGGTATCAGAGCTTAGGCTCTTACCTCTATAGTACAAACAAGCAGCAAATTCTTGAAATTTGCTATTGCCAACTATAATGTACAAAGTTATCTAGTCCTTCTTGATTTATCTATTCCTTCCTTGATTCATTCCCTTGTGTCCTAAAATCCTTCCATTTTTCCAGCTCCTTCCAGTCTATCCATACCTAGTATCGAATGGATAGAAGATCGGGTCGTAGCAACTCTGGGCAGGTATCGAATGGACCCGCGGGAGAGAATGTGGATATTCTGAGAGTTATCCAGCTGATGATGGAGAACCAGCAGCAGCAGACAGAACTTCTCCGGCAAGAGTTGGCAGCTCCAAAAGGACAAAGGCCAGGGAATATATCAGATTTCAGACGGCTGCAGCCAGCTATATTCACGGGTGAAGAGAAACCCCTGGATGCTGAGCAATGGTTGACCGACACATCAGACTTGTTGAATGCAGCCAGAGTACCAAAGGAGAATCAAGTGGAGGTCGCCAAGATTCAATTGAAAGATGTAGCCAGAACTTGGTGGCTAGCTGAGGAGGCAAGATTGGAGAAGCCTGTCACTTGGGACACATTCTCCAAGAGCTTCTATAGCAGATTCTTCCCTGTCACAGCTCAGAAAGACATGGAGGAACAGTTCATCAGACTTCAGCAACGGGATCGGTCCGTGGATGAGTATGCCGCGGAATTTCTCCGACTTAGCCGCTTTGCTCCGTATATGGTGACGGATGAGGAGAAGCGGGCAAGCAGGTTCCAGCAGGGCTTGCAGATGGATATACAAGTTTTCTTAATGCCCCAGCAGCTGAAGACCTATTCAGAAGTTCTCACCATAGCTCGAGAAGTGGAGCGTGGACTGGAGAAGAAGAAAGCGAACCAGATGAGGAACCAGGCCAAGAAGAGGCCTTTCCAGTTGACGGATGAGGAGGATGCAGATAGGGCAACCCATGGCCCGGTGATGAAGAGACCATTCCAAACTCCTCTTCCTCAGATCACATGCAATTTCTGCCACAGGCCCGGACATTTTAGGAGAGATTGTCGAGTGGCCAATGGATTATGTTTGGCATGTGGGGCAGGGGGTCATGCACTAAAGGACTGCCCGTTCAGAAGGGTAGGGAATACAGCACAAGTTAGACCAGCTCTTCCAGCCCCAGTGCATCCAACCCCAGCACTTCCAGCTCCGCCATTGAGGAGGAATCCGGAACCTGTTGACCGAAGAGTTCCATTTCCGCCCCAACGGTATGATCATCAACAGAGGGGAATGAGAAATAGAGCAGACCAGGGTAGAGGTCAAGTTCACATCATGGCAGCAGAGACCTCAGGCGATGCAGCAGAGTGGGAAGACCAGTATCCAGACCAGGAACCTTAGGATATCATGGTAACCACTACCCCAGATCTTGTATTTGAGTTGGTTATCATTCTAAATATTTTCCCTTATCATTCTATCATTGTTCATCTTGGTCCTTTCTGTGTTTATCTTATCCTTGTTTTGATTTTTCGGATCTTTTGATTTCACCCTTGTCCCCTTTGTGTTCAATTTGCCCCTTAACGAAATTGCGAGGACGCAATTTTTTGTAAGGTGGGTGGATTGTAATACCCCGTTCCCGGAATACGTACTTAGTTGCGTATTCAGATTTTCCGATCGTATTTTTCGATTTACCTTCTGTATTTATTCTGTATTATGAATTCCTTATATGATTGTTTTGTCTTGGAATTGGATTCGTGGACTCGGAGTCAGCCCTAGTCTGAACCGAAGACCCGATCCTAGTATATTATTTGATTTGGTCTTTCCGATAATTAGATTTGACCGATTTTGATTTTAAATATTATTTTCCAATACTTTAGATTTTATATGATTTTCTAGAATTTTCTTGGATTAAAAGGAATTTCTTCAAAACCGGTGTCGACCAGTGTCGCTGATCGATTCCAGGATTTTTATTTCACAAACAGCTAGGAATTTCTAGATAGTCCTTTAGATTTTATTTCTTAGAATCCTATTTCTTTCTTAAATACTTTTTCTGAGAATTTTATGAATTTATGAAAATTCCAACGGAGTCGGTAGGTAACTGATTCCGGGATTTTTAGTTTTAAAACTATAAAGTATTTCTTGAAATGGATTTCACTATGATACTTAGTATTATATTATTGATTTTTGGTAAAATTTGCGAGTCGTTCCGAGATACTTGAATTTCGGACGATTTCGGTATTTTCCGAAATGTTTTCCGTATACTCGGCTTAAACCCGGGAACTTGTCTTTTCAATATTTTTATTTTCTAAGTCCAAGAGAAAATCTTCTCTTTATAAATTTCTTTTCCTTTTTCCTTTCTCCTTATTTCTTTCCTTCCTCCACAAGCCAAAAGAATTCCAATTTCCCAATTTTCCAAAATTTCAATTTTTCCTCTCCACTCAATTCCACCAACTCCCACCTACTTCCTCATTTAATGCATCTCTTTCTCTCTCTCTTTCATGGCCGGCCAAGTGGCCAAGAGAAGGGACACCTCATCCTCCTCCACTTTGCAAAAACCCCCTCTCATCTACTTTAATTTCAACTCCTTTACAAAATCCAAATCCCATATATACATTTCCTTTTCATTTCATCCCCTTTCTTTCACTTCTCTTCACCAAGAGCCAAAACCCTAACCTCCACCAAATTCCTCTTCATCTCCATCACCACAACCACCAACTCCACAACATCAAGGTCTTCATCTTCAACCTCAACTCCTTCTTTTGGATTGGATCGTAGTTTTCTTCGTCGGAGATATCGCCGTGGATCGTATTGTCGACCTCGATCTCTTCGAACTCGTGGAGCTTCGATTAAACCATTCAAAGTGAGTATTTTTACTCACCAAGACTTGATCAATTCCTATTGTACTTGTACCTTCATATCTTGTACACATATGACATCAAAATCACATTTTAGACCATCAAACCCACCCACCAGATTCAGTTCTGTATTCTGTATTCGACCACGATTAGTCGACTTAACCTAGAACCTAGTCGACTTGAACCCTTAAATTGAAACGTGATCTTTTCTGGAACACAGTTTTAGTCGACTCATCTTAACTATTAGTCGACTATAAATTATTGTTAGTCGACTACTCTTTTACTCCAGTCGACTCCTGAAACAAAAACTCAACTTTCTGTAACTTTGATTCTAGTCGACTTAGCTTAGATTATTAGTCGACTGTAGACCCCTAGTCGACTACCCTTTTTACCCTAGTCGACTTACCCTTTTCCTGAACCAAAACCTTAACTCTCTGTATCACAGATCTAGTCGACTTAAGTATCCGTTGGTCGACTTGTATTCCCTATTAGTCGACTACATATTCCACCTAGTCGACTAACCTTTCTCCGAATCAGAAACCCAACTCTCTGTTACACAGTTTTAGTCGACTAGACCCTACTGTTAGTCGACTAACCCCTCTATTGGTCGACTACTCCCTTGACCCTAGTCGACTAACTTTGGCTGTCTGTTACAGTTAATTACTATCTTAAATGTGGATCTTATGCTCTGGTTATATGTCGGTATATTGTACTTCATGACCTATTACTTGAAGTATATCATCTCTTGTCACTTCATATTTCTGTGTTTATGTATTGCCATGCAACTACTTGTTTCATTCTTATACTTGTATCTTGCCAGTGATATTCTTACTTCCTTATCGTGTACCATGCGTGGCAGACCCTTCGTGGTTGTTGAACACTAAGTTGCTTCTATGTTTCTACTTGCCATGTCAGACTTGTTAGTTTCATGCTTCCATTTAACACATGTATATCACCTGACTTGCTAGACCCTCTTGTTATGTTATGACTTACCCGGACTATCACCAATCTCTTGTTATGATTGATTGCTTGATTGTTAAATATCACCACCTTGTCATGCTATCTTTTAAAACCAAGCATGATACACTTGACTTTGTAATTATTATGTTTACGGGAATCCTGTCTTGTTATTATGGAACTAAGTGCCACACCACACGGTGGGGGCCACCTCTAGAATCCATCCCTCAGAACAAAGTGCCACATGGAACAAAGTGCCACACCACACGGTGGGGGCCACCTCTTGAATCTGTGGGGGCCACCTCTTGAATCTGTTGGGCTATTCTTGTTATGTCCAGTTATTCCCGTAATTTGATAATTATGTAATAAGCTACAACTTGTACGGGGAATGGGAGGAAGTGATGGATGCCGGAATGATACCTTGCTTATAGTAATGGACTAAAATATTGACGACAAGTGTTAGTGGGACTTTGGGCCCACAGAAGACAAGTGTTAGGGGGACTTTGGGCCTCCAAACTGGTTCCAGGTGTATGGAAACTACTATAAGAAGAGTTATCAGTTCTCCATCTACTTCCGGTAACGACCCTCGACTTTCTTATATGTGGATGTATGTGAGTTGGGATATATACCGAGACACATACCTAGACATATGGGTCAGACGAGTAATAATAATAATAATAATAGATGCTAGTTATGATTCCTGTTAGGAGGACTGTTATGACTTCCTTTATGTACTCTGGTCCTGTTTATTACTTGTTCCTGTTTTAGATTTATGTTGTTCTTGTTATGTATTCCCGTTTTGACTATCGTATGATTTGTAACTCTGATTCAATACGCTTGGATTTCTGTGGCATGAGATAAAGGTATCTATATGAGGGTTTCCTTGTTTGGATTATTCCTTCGATGTACTAGTCTCATGGGACCGTGACTTAAGCGTATACAATCACTTTTGCTCGAAATCAACTTTAACTTGTATTTCCTGTTTTATGATTATGTTATACCCGTCCTTGTGTATTACACTTGTGTTCTAACCCCCCTATTCTTATCTCCTTGCCACTTGGCATGTAGCCTGTTCATTGTTGGGAGGTCCTGACTCCCTTGGATTTGTATGTTCAGGTTGAAGCTTGGATCGAAGTGGAGCTGTCCACAGTAGATCGAGCTTTCCTTAGTGAGCAGGCAGTCTAGCTCCAGCCCTTTTGTGCCAGACTTCTCCCTTTGACTCACGGGATCTTCATCCTACTCGTGAGCATTTTGTGTTATCTTGTATATTTTACTTTTGGACTTGTTTATGATAAAAGATACATGTAATGTGTAATATCTTATCATATCCTGGGATAGCTTTGTGTATGTACTTTTGAGTTGGCATATGTATGTATACCACGCTTTGTGTTGTACTCTGATTCCTTGTTGTACTTTTATGCTTAGCGTATATACGTGGGGGCACTTTCTGACCTACGTATATACGTTGCAGTGACGTCCCCGTATCCGTGGGATCGGGGCGTTACAGGATGGTATCAGAGCTTAGGCTCTTACCTCTATAGTACAAACAAGCAGCAAATTCTTGAAATTTGCTATTGCCAACTATAATGTACAAAGTTATCTAGTCCTTCTTGATTTATCTATTCCTTCCTTGATTCATTCCCTTGTGTCCTAAAATCCTTCCATTTTTCCAGCTCCTTCCAGTCTATCCATACCTAGTATCGAATGGATAGAAGATCGGGTCGTAGCAACTCTGGGCAGGTATCGAATGGACCCGCGGGAGAGAATGTGGATATTCTGAGAGTTATCCAGCTGATGATGGAGAACCAGCAGCAGCAGACAGAACTTCTCCGGCAAGAGTTGGCAGCTCCAAAAGGACAAAGGCCAGGGAATATATCAGATTTCAGACGGCTGCAGCCAGCTATATTCACGGGTGAAGAGAAACCCCTGGATGCTGAGCAATGGTTGACCGACACATCAGACTTGTTGAATGCAGCCAGAGTACCAAAGGAGAATCAAGTGGAGGTCGCCAAGATTCAATTGAAAGATGTAGCCAGAACTTGGTGGCTAGCTGAGGAGGCAAGATTGGAGAAGCCTGTCACTTGGGACACATTCTCCAAGAGCTTCTATAGCAGATTCTTCCCTGTCACAGCTCAGAAAGACATGGAGGAACAGTTCATCAGACTTCAGCAACGGGATCGGTCCGTGGATGAGTATGCCGCGGAATTTCTCCGACTTAGCCGCTTTGCTCCGTATATGGTGACGGATGAGGAGAAGCGGGCAAGCAGGTTCCAGCAGGGCTTGCAGATGGATATACAAGTTTTCTTAATGCCCCAGCAGCTGAAGACCTATTCAGAAGTTCTCACCATAGCTCGAGAAGTGGAGCGTGGACTGGAGAAGAAGAAAGCGAACCAGATGAGGAACCAGGCCAAGAAGAGGCCTTTCCAGTTGACGGATGAGGAGGATGCAGATAGGGCAACCCATGGCCCGGTGATGAAGAGACCATTCCAAACTCCTCTTCCTCAGATCACATGCAATTTCTGCCACAGGCCCGGACATTTTAGGAGAGATTGTCGAGTGGCCAATGGATTATGTTTGGCATGTGGGGCAGGGGGTCATGCACTAAAGGACTGCCCGTTCAGAAGGGTAGGGAATACAGCACAAGTTAGACCAGCTCTTCCAGCCCCAGTGCATCCAACCCCAGCACTTCCAGCTCCGCCATTGAGGAGGAATCCGGAACCTGTTGACCGAAGAGTTCCATTTCCGCCCCAACGGTATGATCATCAACAGAGGGGAATGAGAAATAGAGCAGACCAGGGTAGAGGTCAAGTTCACATCATGGCAGCAGAGACCTCAGGCGATGCAGCAGAGTGGGAAGACCAGTATCCAGACCAGGAACCTTAGGATATCATGGTAACCACTACCCCAGATCTTGTATTTGAGTTGGTTATCATTCTAAATTTTCCCTTATCATTCTATCATTGTTCATCTTGGTCCTTTCTGTGTTTATCTTATCCTTGTTTTGATTTTTCGGATCTTTTGATTTCACCCTTGTCCCCTTTGTGTTCAATTTGCCCCTTAACGAAATTGCGAGGACGCAATTTTTTGTAAGGTGGGTGGATTGTAATACCCCGTTCCCGGAATACGTACTTAGTTGCGTATTCAGATTTTCCGATCGTATTTTTCGATTTACCTTCTGTATTTATTCTGTATTATGAATTCCTTATATGATTGTTTTGTCTTGGAATTGGATTCGTGGACTCGGAGTCAGCCCTAGTCTGAACCGAAGACCCGATCCTAGTATATTATTTGATTTGGTCTTTCCGATAATTAGATTTGACCGATTTTGATTTTAAATATTATTTTCCAATACTTTAGATTTTATATGATTTTCTAGAATTTTCTTGGATTAAAAGGAATTTCTTCAAACCGGTGTCGACCAGTGTCGCTGATCGATTCCAGGATTTTTATTTCACAAACAGCTAGGAATTTCTAGATAGTCCTTTAGATTTTATTTCTTAGAATCCTATTTCTTTCTTAAATACTTTTTCTGAGAATTTTATGAATTTATGAAAATTCCAACGGAGTCGGTAGGTAACTGATTCCGGGATTTTTAGTTTTAAAACTATAAAGTATTTCTTGAAATGGATTTCACTATGATACTTAGTATTATATTATTGATTTTTGGTAAAATTTGCGAGTCGTTCCGAGATACTTGAATTTCGGACGATTTCGGTATTTTCCGAAATGTTTTCCGTATACTCGGCTTAAACCCGGGAACTTGTCTTTTCAATATTTTTATTTTCTAAGTCCAAGAGAAAATCTTCTCTTTATAAATTTCTTTTCCTTTTTCCTTTCTCCTTATTTCTTTCCTTCCTCCACAAGCCAAAAGAATTCCAATTTCCCAATTTTCCAAAATTTCAATTTTTCCTCTCCACTCAATTCCACCAACTCCCACCTACTTCCTCATTTAATGCATCTCTTTCTCTCTCTCTTTCATGGCCGGCCAAGTGGCCAAGAGAAGGGACACCTCATCCTCCTCCACTTTGCAAAAACCCCCCTCTCATCTACTTTAATTTCAACTCCTTTACAAAATCCAAATCCCATATATACATTTCCTTTTCATTTCATCCCCTTTCTTTCACTTCTCTTCACCAAGAGCCAAAACCCTAACCTCCACCAAATTCCTCTTCATCTCCATCACCACAACCACCAACTCCACAACATCAAGGTCTTCATCTTCAACCTCAACTCCTTCTTTTGGATTGGATCGTAGTTTTCTTCGTCGGAGATATCGCCGTGGATCGTATTGTCGACCTCGATCTCTTCGAACTCGTGGAGCTTCGATTAAACCATTCAAAGTGAGTATTTTACTCACCAAGACTTGATCAATTCCTATTGTACTTGTACCTTCATATCTTGTACACATATGACATCAAAATCACATTTTAGACCATCAAACCCACCCACCAGATTCAGTTCTGTATTCTGTATTCGACCACGATTAGTCGACTTAACCTAGAACCTAGTCGACTTGAACCCTTAATTGAAACGTGATCTTTTCTGGAACACAGTTTTAGTCGACTCATCTTAACTATTAGTCGACTATAAATTATTGTTAGTCGACTACTCTTTTACTCCAGTCGACTCCTGAAACAAAAACTCAACTTTCTGTAACTTTGATTCTAGTCGACTTAGCTTAGATTATTAGTCGACTGTAGACCCTAGTCGACTACCCTTTTTACCCTAGTCGACTTACCCTTTTCCTGAACCAAAACCTTAACTCTCTGTATCACAGATCTAGTCGACTTAAGTATCCGTTGGTCGACTTGTATTCCCTATTAGTCGACTACATATTCCACCTAGTCGACTAACCTTTCTCCGAATCAGAAACCCAACTCTCTGTTACACAGTTTTAGTCGACTAGACCCTACTGTTAGTCGACTAACCCCTCTATTGGTCGACTACTCCCTTGACCCTAGTCGACTAACTTTGGCTGTCTGTTACAGTTAATTACTATCTTAAATGTGGATCTTATGCTCTGGTTATATGTCGGTATATTGTACTTCATGACCTATTACTTGAAGTATATCATCTCTTGTCACTTCATATTTCTGTGTTTATGTATTGCCATGCAACTACTTGTTTCATTCTTATACTTGTATCTTGCCAGTGATATTCTTACTTCCTTATCGTGTACCATGCGTGGCAGACCCTTCGTGGTTGTTGAACACTAAGTTGCTTCTATGTTTCTACTTGCCATGTTAGACTTGTTAGTTTCATGCTTCCATTTAACACATGTATATCACCTGACTTGCTAGACCCTCTTGTTATGTTATGACTTACCCGGACTATCACCAATCTCTTGTTATGATTGATTGCTTGATTGTTAAATATCACCACCTTGTCATGCTATCTTTTAAAACCAAGCATGATACACTTGACTTTGTAATTATTATGTTTACGGGAATCCTGTCTTGTTATTATGGAACTAAGTGCCACACCACACGGTGGGGGCCACCTCTAGAATCCATCCCTCAGAACAAAGTGCCACATGGAACAAAGTGCCACACCACACGGTGGGGGCCACCTCTTGAATCTGTGGGGGCCACCTCTTGAATCTGTTGGGCTATTCTTGTTATGTCCAGTTATTCCCGTAATTTGATAATTATGTAATAAGCTACAACTTGTACGGGGAATGGGAGGAAGTGATGGATGCCGGAATGATACCTTGCTTATAGTAATGGACTAAAATATTGACGACAAGTGTTAGTGGGACTTTGGGCCCACAGAAGACAAGTGTTAGGGGGACTTTGGGCCTCCAAACTGGTTCCAGGTGTATGGAAACTACTATAAGAAGAGTTATCAGTTCTCCATCTACTTCCGGTAACGACCCTCGACTTTCTTATATGTGGATGTATGTGAGTTGGGATATATACCGAGACACATACCTAGACATATGGGTCAGACGAGTAATAATAATAATAATAGATGCTAGTTATGATTCCTGTTAGGAGGACTGTTATGACTTCCTTTATGTACTCTGGTCCTGTTTATTACTTGTTCCTGTTTTAGATTTATGTTGTTCTTGTTATGTATTCCCGTTTTGACTATCGTATGATTTGTAACTCTGATTCAATACGCTTGGATTTCTGTGGCATGAGATAAAGGTATCTATATGAGGGTTTCCTTGTTTGGATTATTCCTTCGATGTACTAGTCTCATGGGACCGTGACTTAAGCGTATACAATCACTTTTGCTCGAAATCAACTTTAACTTGTATTTCCTGTTTTATGATTATGTTATACCCGTCCTTGTGTATTACACTTGTGTTCTAACCCCCCTATTCTTATCTCCTTGCCACTTGGCATGTAGCCTGTTCATTGTTGGGAGGTCCTGACTCCTTGGATTTGTATGTTCAGGTTGAAGCTTGGATCGAAGTGGAGCTGTCCACAGTAGATCGAGCTTTCCTTAGTGAGCAGGCAGTCTAGCTCCAGCCCTTTTGTGCCAGACTTCTCCCTTGACTCACGGGATCTTCATCCTACTCGTGAGCATTTTGTGTTATCTTGTATATTTTACTTTTGGACTTGTTTATGATAAAAGATACATGTAATGTGTAATATCTTATCATATCCTGGGATAGCTTTGTGTATGTACTTTTGAGTTGGCATATGTATGTATACCACGCTTTGTGTTGTACTCTGATTCCTTGTTGTACTTTTATGCTTAGCGTATATACGTGGGGGCACTTTCTGACCTACGTATATACGTTGCAGTGACGTCCCCGTATCCGTGGGATCGGGGCGTTACAGGATGGTATCAGAGCTTAGGCTCTTACCTCTATAGTACAAACAAGCAGCAAATTCTTGAAATTTGCTATTGCCAACTATAATGTACAAAGTTATCTAGTCCTTCTTGATTTATCTATTCCTTCCTTGATTCATTCCCTTGTGTCCTAAAATCCTTCCATTTTCCAGCTCCTTCCAGTCTATCCATACCTAGTATCGAATGGATAGAAGATCGGGTCGTAGCAACTCTGGGCAGGTATCGAATGGACCCGCGGGAGAGAATGTGGATATTCTGAGAGTTATCCAGCTGATGATGGAGAACCAGCAGCAGCAGACAGAACTTCTCCGGCAAGAGTTGGCAGCTCCAAAAGGACAAAGGCCAGGGAATATATCAGATTTCAGACGGCTGCAGCCAGCTATATTCACGGGTGAAGAGAAACCCCTGGATGCTGAGCAATGGTTGACCGACACATCAGACTTGTTGAATGCAGCCAGAGTACCAAAGGAGAATCAAGTGGAGGTCGCCAAGATTCAATTGAAAGATGTAGCCAGAACTTGGTGGCTAGCTGAGGAGCAAGATTGGAGAAGCCTGTCACTTGGGACACATTCTCCAAGAGCTTCTATAGCAGATTCTTCCCTGTCACAGCTCAGAAAGACATGGAGGAACAGTTCATCAGACTTCAGCAACGGGATCGGTCCGTGGATGAGTATGCCGCGGAATTTCTCCGACTTAGCCGCTTTGCTCCGTATATGGTGACGGATGAGGAGAAGCGGGCAAGCAGGTTCCAGCAGGGCTTGCAGATAGATATACAAGTTTTCTTAATGCCCCAGCAGCTGAAGACCTATTCAGAAGTTCTCACCATAGCTCGAGAAGTGGAGCGTGGACTGGAGAAGAAGAAAGCGAACCAGATGAGGAACCAGGCCAAGAAGAGGCCTTTCCAGTTGACGGATGAGGAGGATGCAGATAGGGCAACCCATGGCCCGGTGATGAAGAGACCATTCCAAACTCCTCTTCCTCAGATCACATGCAATTTCTGCCACAGGCCCGGACATTTTAGGAGAGATTGTCGAGTGGCCAATGGATTATGTTTGGCATGTGGGGCAGGGGGTCATGCACTAAAGGACTGCCCGTTCAGAAGGGTAGGGAATACAGCACAAGTTAGACCAGCTCTTCCAGCCCAGTGCATCCAACCCCAGCACTTCCAGCTCCGCCATTGAGGAGGAATCCGGAACCTGTTGACCGAAGAGTTCCATTTCCGCCCCAACGGTATGATCATCAACAGAGGGGAATGAGAAATAGAGCAGACCAGGGTAGAGGTCAAGTTCATATCATGGCAGCAGAGACCTCAGGCGATGCAGCAGAGTGGGAAGACCAGTATCCAGACCAGGAACCTTAGGATATCATGGTAACCACTACCCCAGATCTTGTATTTGAGTTGGTTATCATTCTAAATATTTTCCCTTATCATTCTATCATTGTTCATCTTGGTCCTTTCTGTGTTTATCTTATCCTTGTTTTGTTTTTCGGATCTTTTGATTTCACCCTTGTCCCCTTTGTGTTCAATTTGCCCCTTAACGAAATTGCGAGGACGCAATTTTTTGTAAGGTGGGTGGATTGTAATACCCCGTTCCCAGAATACGTACTTAGTTGCGTATTCAGATTTTCCGATCGTATTTTTCGATTTACCTTCTGTATTTATTCTGTATTATGAATTCCTTATATGATTGTTTTGTCTTGGAATTGGATTCGTGGACTCGGAGTCAGCCCTAGTCTGAACCGAAGACCCGATCCTAGTATATTTTTGATTTGGTCTTTCCGATAATTAGATTTGACCGATTTTGATTTTAAATATTATTTTCCAATACTTTAGATTTTATATGATTTTCTAGAATTTTCTTAGATTAAAAGGAATTTCTTCAAAACCGGTGTCGACCAGTGTCGCTGATCGATTCCAGGATTTTTATTTCACAAACAGCTAGGAATTTCTAGATAGTCCTTTAGACTTTATTTCTTAGAATCCTATTTCTTTCTTAAATACTTTTTCTGAGAATTTTATGAATTTATGAAAATTCCAACGGAGTCGGTAGGTAACTGATTCCGGGATTTTTAGTTTTAAAACTATAAAGTATTTCTTGAAATGGATTTCACTATAATACTTAGTATTATATTATTGATTTTTGGTAAAATTTGCGAGTCGTTCCGAGATACTTGAATTTCGGACGATTTCGGTATTTTCCGAAATGTTTTCCGTATACTCGGCTTAAACCGGGAACTTGTCTTTTCAATATTTTTATTTTCTAAGTCCAAGAGAAAATCTTCTCTTTATAAATTTCTTTTCCTTTTTCCTTTCTCCTTATTTCTTTCCTTCCTCCACAAGCCAAAAGAATTCCAATTTCCCATTTTTCAAAATTTCAAATTTTCCTCTCCACTCAATTCCACCAACTCCCACCTACTTCCTCATTTAATGCATCTCTTTCTCTCTCTCTTCCATGGCCGGCCAAGTGGCCAAGAGAAGGACACCTCATCCTCCTCCACTTTGCAAAAACCCCCCTCTCATCTACTTTAATTTCAACTCCTTTACAAAATCCAAATCCCATATATACATTTCCTTTTCATTTCATCCCCTTTCTTTCACTTCTCTTCACCAAGAGCCAAAACCCTAACCTCCACCAAATTCCTCTTCATCTCCATCACCACAACCACCAACTCCACAACATCAAGGTCTTCATCTTCAACCTCAACTCCTTCTTTTGGATTGGATCGTAGTTTTCTTCGTCGGAGATATCGCCGTGGATCGTATTGTCGACCTCGATCTCTTCGAACTCGTGGAGCTTCGATTAAACCATTCAAAGTGAGTATTTTTACTCACCAAGACTTGATCAATTCCTATTGTACTTGTACCTTCATATCTTTTACACATATGACATCAAAATCACATTTTAGACCATCAAACCCACCCACCAGATTCAGTTCTGTATTCTGTATTCGACCACGATTAGTCGACTTAACCTAGAACCTAGTCGACTTGAACCCTTAAATTGAAACGTGATCTTTTCTGGAACACAGTTTTAGTCGACTCATCTTAACTATTAGTCGACTATAAATTATTGTTAGTCGACTACTCTTTTACTCCAGTCGACTCCTGAAACAAAAACTCAACTTTCTGTAACTTTGATTCTAGTCGACTTAGCTTAGATTATTAGTCGACTGTAGACCCCTAGTCGACTACCCTTTTTACCCTAGTCGACTTACCCTTTTCCTGAACCAAAACCTTAACTCTCTGTATCACAGATCTAGTCGACTTAAGTATCCGTTGGTCGACTTGTATTCCCTATTAGTCGACTACATATTCCACCTAGTCGACTAACCTTTCTCCGAATCAGAAACCCAACTCTCTGTTACACAGTTTTAGTCGACTAGACCCTACTGTTAGTCGACTAACCCCTCTATTGGTCGACTACTCCCTTGACCTAGTCGACTAACTTTGGCTGTCTGTTACAGTTAATTACTATCTTAAATGTGGATCTTATGCTCTGTTATATGTCGGTATATTGTACTTCATGACCTATTACTTGAAGTATATCATCTCTTGTCACTTCATATTTCTGTGTTTATGTATTGCCATGCAACTACTTGTTTCATTCTTATACTTGTATCTTGCCAGTGATATTCTTACTTCCTTATCGTGTACCATGCGTGGCAGACCCTTCGTGGTTGTTGAACACTAAGTTGCTTCTATGTTCTACTTGTCATGTCAGACTTGTTAGTTTCATGCTTCCATTTAACACATGTATATCACCTGACTTGCTAGACCCTCTTGTTATGTTATGACTTACCCGGACTATCACCAATCTCTTGTTATGATTGATTGCTTGATTGTTAAATATCACCACCTTGTCATGCTATCTTTTAAAACCAAGCATGATACACTTGACTTTGTAATTATTATGTTTACGGGAATCCTGTCTTGTTATTATGGAACTAAGTGCCACACCACACGGTGGGGGCCACCTCTAAATCCATCCCTCAGAACAAAGTGCCACATGGAACAAAGTGCCACACCACACGGTGGGCCACCTCTTGAATCTGTGGGGGCCACCTCTTGAATCTGTTGGGCTATTCTTGTTATGTCCAGTTATTCCCGTAATTTGATAATTATGTAATAAGCTACAACTTGTACGGGGAATGGGAGGAAGTGATGGATGCCGGAATGATACCTTGCTTATAGTAATGGACTAAAATATTGACGACAAGTGTTAGTGGGACTTTGGGCCCACAGAAGACAAGTGTTAGGGGGACTTTGGGCCTCCAAACTGGTTCCAGGTGTATGGAAACTACTATAAGAAGAGTTATCAGTTCTCCATCTACTTCCGGTAACGACCCTCGACTTTCTTATATGTGGATGTATGTGAGTTGGGATATATACCGAGACACATACCTAGACATATGGGTCAGACGAGTAATAATAATAATAATAATAATAGATGCTAGTTATGATTCCTGTTAGGAGGACTGTTATGACTTCCTTTATGTACTCTGGTCCTGTTTATTACTTGTTCTGTTTTAGATTTATGTTGTTCTTGTTATGTATTCCCGTTTTGACTATCGTATGATTTGTAACTCTGATTCTATACGCTTGATTTCTGTGGCATGAGATAAAGGTATCTATATGAGGGTTTCCTTGTTTGGATTATTCCTTCGATGTACTAGTCTCATGGGACCGTGACTTAAGCGTATACAATCACTTTTGCTCGAAATCAACTTTAACTTGTATTTCCTGTTTTATGATTATGTTTATACCCGTCCTTGTGTATTACACTTGTGTTCTAACCCCCTATTCTTATCTCCTTGCCACTTGGCATGTAGCCTGTTCATTGTTGGGAGGTCCTGACTCCCTTAGATTTGTATGTTCAGGTTGAAGCTTGGATCGAAGTGGAGCTGTCCACAGTAGATCGAGTTTTCCTTAGTGAGCAGGCAGTCTAGCTCCAGCCCTTTGTGCCAGACTTCTCCCTTTGACTCACGGGATCTTCATCCTACTCGTGAGCATTTTGTGTTATCTTGTATATTTTACTTTTGGACTTGTTTATGATAAAAGATACATGTAATGTGTAATATCTTATCATATCCTGGGATAGCTTTGTGTATGTACTTTTGAGTTGGCATATGTATGTATACCACGCTTTGTGTTGTACTCTGATTCCTTGTTGTACTTTTATGCTTAGCGTATATACGTGGGGGCACTTTCTGACCTACGTATATACGTTGCAGTGACGTCCCCGTATCCGTGGGATCGGGGCGTTACAGCCTGAGAGGGGTCAGGCCCGCCTAAGAAAAAAATCCTAACTAAAAGACCAGGCCCACCTGGCCGGCTGGCCCAGGGGCCGAATGACCCATACAAAAAAAAAAAAAAAAACCGGTTCAGAATTAGAACCATCGGTTCCCGGTTCTGAAGTTCAGAAATTGGAACCGACCGGGAGATTTCAGTTCGGTCTGGAACCGCGGAACCGACAGCCCAGGTCGGTTCTAGTTCCAGTTCTAGAGGGGGTTTTGCGGTTCAGTTCGCTGTTTGACCGAGCCAGGATCTGGTCTAACACCAACAATAGAAATTTCTTTAATAGAAAGAAAAGCATCTCTTACCAATAAAAAAAATAGTTCTTTTTGTAAGAATGCCATTGTATGTCAATCTCATTGGTCACGTTAAAGTATGTGTGTTTGGCTCACATACAAAACTGAACCCTCTATTTTCTTGGTATTAATGGAAATTGATAATAACTAGGAGTTCTTTGTAGGAATTTGTTGTTTAAAAAATTTAACTAGAACTTGAATATCTATTTTTGGGTTAGTTCACTTGTATGAGCCAGACACAAATACAAATGCTTTAAGGTAACCAATAGAAAGCACCATATATAAAGCAATAAAATTTTTATTTTATGACAAGCAAAGCTTCTCTTACAAATAAAAGAACATTTCTTATAAAGTGGAACGATATCATTGACCCCCTTAAAATATGTGTGTGGTCACACAGAAACTGAACCCTCTATTTCTTTGGTTACTAATGGAAATTGCTCAAAGCAAATAGTATTTTGTAGGAAATTTGTAGAGAGGAGCTCTTCCTTGGCTATTGCCTTTTGGTGAATCTTCTCTTTCTGACTATGTGGTTACTGGTTGCTAGAAATGGCAAATATTTTATGGTACCCATTAGATTATCAGAGAAGATTACTGTTGACACTCTAAAAAAAAAAACAAACTTCTGGGTAGCACTTCAACCGGTCTGAATGACGTCTACACTCGGCGACATTTACAAAAAGTCAGAGTCATGGACGAGCTGATGACATGGTTTATGCCCACTTCAGAGAGCAAAGCAGGCCTATAAAGTTAGGTCTGATCAAACACCTAGCTTCGCGTGAGCCAAAAGAGAGCTAGCTTCGCTTATAGCCTGTTAAAAGGTCGAAGGCAAGATCTTCGCACGAAGCTTCAATCAGCCCCGTTGAGGGCTAAATTAGCTTCGCTGGAAGCTTTCTCACCAACTTCACTGGAAGTGTGGTCCAACTCTGCTCTAAGCTAACTGCTAGCTTCGTCTAAAGCTTCACCTAAGTCATCAAATGAGCTATCTTCTAGCCTCACTTGAAGCCTTGAATATAGCTTCGCTGGAAGTTTTTAAGATGAACTTTGAATGAAACTCTTAGCTCCGCAATGAGCTTTCAAGGCCATCAGTAGACCGTTTCAAAATCTCACGAGGAATTAATGGTGAACCTCACTGCTTTAGTGGGGCTAATGCCACTTTAAGTGGGAGGTTACACCCACCCACTTTGTCCCACATTAAGTGGAGACAATTACGCCACAATCGCTATTAATAGCTCTCGCGAACCTCCTAGCTTCGCCTGAGCTTGCATTTAGCCTCGCGGTAAGGCTATTTCGAGCCTTGCGCAAATCTAATACTGATTCAGTCTTGCTGAATTCAAGAGGGCAATGACATCCCTATTTTGCTATAAATAGCCCCTTGCAAGAGAGAAGAAGGCTGAAGAATTTGGAGAGATCTAAGAGACCTAAGCTAAAGTGTCCTCTTGCTTTTAAGCTTCCAATACCCAGAGATTCCACTCTCTTTCATTTAGGGTCCCAACACGCCTTCTATTTTCAGAAGATTTTCAGAGCCAAGCGAGAAGGAAATTCTTTCGAGAAGCCTTCACACCCGACCGATTGTATCGTCAACGGGATAAAGTGACCGTGCACTGATCAGATTCCCACCGACATATTTCCCTAGAATCTCAGAAGAGATTTACTTGTCATTTCGCTCCTCCATTCTTTTCTTTGTAAGTTTTCCCTCGATCAATTTCTATAGAAAACAATTACTATTAAGTAGAAGATGGATTCAATCATTTTATGATTTCAAGTTATAGATAAAGTTCTAACAAAACATAGAGAAGGTGTCCATTGAATCTCATGATCAGGTGCAGTTTTATGGTGAAAATTTACTAGTCTCTAAAACCAGGATTGCACTAGGCTTCAAAATATGAAATTAGGTTATTAGGTAATTGTGAAAAAACAATGTCTACATGGCTGTACCATATTCTGTTGTAAGAAAATTGATTAGTGCGTTGTGGTCATCTTTTTTTTTTTTTTTTTTTTTTTTTTTTTTTTTTTTGCACTTTCAGCAAAATGGGTTTCGATATTGCAATATTGCCTAATTGATCAATATGTTTATTTCAGGTGGTGGTATTTTGGACTAGTCAATCGCAATATTATGCTAGATTGTGAAGCCCTTGCTTTTGAGTGAGATGTTTGCTCTCCTTCGTTCTGGTTAATATGTTCATGTGTTAGGAATTCTGAAATTCTAATAGCCATGACTGCACGGATTGTCTACATCTTTCCTTCTCCAACACCCTTACCAGGATGACTCTGCAAAGCATCTTGACAAGTTCTTGACTTAACATGTAAACAGTAAATGACCAGACCGAGTATCTGATCATACCTCAATGTATTAACAACTTGTTTCAACTGATGGTCTTCAGGAGGAGCTACTGTCTGCAGCTTTGTATTCTCTGCATAAATCGGCACAGCTTCTGTATGGCAGTTCTTTACCATTTGCTTCCTTTGAATTCAATGGTATTCAGTATTAGAAAGCTTGTTAAGCCCTCTGATGCAATTCGTAACTGGCAGTAATGCGGTTGGCTTGCTTCCATATGAGACTGTAATTTGCGCTTGTCAACATGTAAAACATAATCTATATACGGGGAATCATTATCAGCATAGTACCCAGAGCTGCTTTTGTGTCAGTATTTCTCCATATTTCTGCATGTTATCTCCAGAGCATTTGTAAGTCTGGCTTCAACAACAGGAACTTCACATGTCTAGCAATATAAGCTCTTCAGCTTCATGAAGTAGAATTTGTTGAACCAGTTTTATCCACGGTTTCATAGAGAAAAGCTTGGATTATGGAAACAAACTTAGTAGGAAGATCATATAAGTTTCATAACTCGGGGCTGAATTTTAACATTTGAAGTGGATCCTTATTGGTTTAGATTTTCCTCAATATTTCTACATCTTTTTCCCTTCACTGACACTGCCTCAAGTATGGGATTACATTTAGTGTTGGTGTCCGTTTGTGTTTCATTAAAATAAAAATGAACTTCAATTCTTGTTGGTTCGGCATATTCTGATTGACTGCATTCCTTTTTTAAGGTCTCCTCTTGATTTGGATCTCCCTAGAGAACAAGTAATTTAAACTAAGAAACAGAAAGCAATTCAGTTCATTCTGTATTCCAGAAACCTCAAAACTCAAGGAGCCCTTCTGCAGAGACGCCTTGTTGTTTGCGTTTAGTCCCCATCGGAAGCATACATATACTTAGCGGCTTTGAATTAATCTTGCCCACTCGGTTTTGCACGACCTTACTTGAACAGGATCTGTTCTATAGGCTCGTACAACTGTATCCTTGAGTTCTAAGGAGACAGGCAACACAGTCTGGTGGATGACTGTGGCCTCTTGCCCAGAGCGTGATTAACGTAGAGATCAAATCGTTGATCAAATACTGTAGAGGATCGTTCTCAGTTGGCCTCTGTGCCCCCTGAGATGGGCTTTGAGTTTGTCTGACAGACCCCTCCCTCTCAAATTTTTTTATCCTTTTTTTTTGGTTAACTCTTTATTTCAATTATCATTCTAAGTTCCATTTTCACTACCCTTATTATATCAGTGGAAGATCATTAATCGTCTTATGACAAAAATGTTGAATGCCTCTGCTTCATCATAGCGTGTGATGGGTTTGTAGAAATGCCCAGCATAGTTTTTTTCCCTGGAAGATATTTCTGGCTAATTTCATTTTAATGTGATGCATTATTATGTCAATGGATAGATCATTATTCATTACTCGTCTTGCATCAAGATGAAATGCCTCTCCTTCAGAATAGCCGTGTCTGTGTTTGTAGAAATGCCCACCTCAAAACTCCTCTACAGACACGAAATTCTCAGTTCTATTACCTTACCTTCTTTTTGTTGATTTTTTGCATTAAAATAAAGGAAAGCTTTCATTTTAGATTTTTGTTTTACTAAGTCAACTTTGACCAAGTCTTAGAATCTAAATCGGTTGAGAAAATATCTCAACTGCTTGGTTTTTCTGTTAGAGTGGTTACAACAACTTGAGTTCTAAGTCTAATAAATAGACCCTCACTCCAATAGCAACACACTACTCATTTCTCTTTTTCTCAACTTAAAAAAAAAACTGAAGACTACTCTTCGTGAGAATGACTTCAGTGTTTAAAAGAATTTTCATCTTTATTTTTTCTGGCAACTTCTTCATTTGATCAGAGACTCTGCTCATCGTCATGGGCTGAGTGCTGGTAATCCGGAGATCGCTAGGGGACAAGGTCGATTCAACGTCTGCATAAAAGACGGGCTTTTGATCCTTTAGGCACGGCACATCGCGACTGCATTCCTCAGGCCAGTTTCTTTTTGTTTTTTAATATAATTGTTTTTACATGTTAGAATAATTTTTTGTTTTATCTTAATTAATTTGTAAAGATATTGTCATGTATTAGAATAGTATAAAATTTTCAATAATATAAAGGATCAAAATGGAGAATAAAGGAAAACCATTACTACTACGCTAGTCACTCCAGTAGAAAAATCAGGCAATGTAGCATGCTCTAAGCTAAAACAATCTAGAATACATTGCAGGTATATAGAACTTTTTGGCTCTGGATGTTCTTTGACAATTTATTTCTATTCATGTGTGTCTGCTAAGTGCCTTACCCTTTTTAAGAGAAGGTTCTCTACGTATCTTTTCATATTTGGCGTCATTTTATGTTTTATATAAGGGAGTACATGTGCGTGTCCTTTCCATGCGTTAACTTGTTGCAAGTTCTATCACATATTACTTCAAATCAACCTTTATCTGAAGGGTTTTTATTGTTATTCGCTTGCTAATGACACCAACAAATGACATATCTTGGAGATGATTCTTCTTCTGCTACTTAGCGGGGTATGATTTTTGCACCAACTATACCTCGCTAACTGAAGCCGTGCCGAGCTGAGTGAAGAGCACCATGAAGGAATGCTTTCACAAGCGGTAGAAAGATACCATGTTCGATACTCACCTAATGCTTTATATATAGAGCTAAGTTCATATTTTTTTCTAATTTTATTTCCTATACTCAATAACTTGCCAGTCATATTTCTCGCTCTAATAAACCACTGACCTGTCCATCCAAACCTGTGATTAGGATATTTTTGATTAAAATGAGGAAGAGATGAAAACATTTGTCAATTACTGTCTTGGGTTTACTACCAGCTGGAAGTTTTCTTCACCTTGCACTCATTTT
Source organism: Agave tequilana (assembly GCA_038442645.1). NCBI lineage: Eukaryota > Viridiplantae > Streptophyta > Magnoliopsida > Asparagales > Asparagaceae > Agave > Agave tequilana. The sequence continues at coordinate 939 of JAVJIF010013571.1, read as the reverse complement.
TCTTCTTGTGGATGGGTGCATGGATTGTCTAACCTTGTTCTCAATCTGATTGTCTTTATAGGCATATTAGGCTTCTAAGTCTATTGTATTTGTCTTTTCATGTTTTTTTTTTTTAAACCTTTCATTCTCATCCGAGTTGTATTTATAGGTATATTAGACTTATATGTTTACTGTAGTTGTACAAGTTGTATCTTTTCATAAAACTTGTTTATTGATATGGTATAGAAGCAGAGAAGCATAAACTGTAGACATTGAGCACTTTACATGTTGTACCAGTGCACTCAATTTTTGGATGTCTTGTTAATGTTTTCTCTGCCCTCTTTCAGTTAGACTCTTTTCATCTTTCTTACACACTTGCATTTTTATTAACCTAATTATATAATATTCATATTTTATAACTATATACATATAATTTAAATATGTAGTCCACTAGAGTTTTATTCTATTGTTAAAATAATCATAATGTGGCTTTCATTTATTTCATCAAGTGCAAAAAGATATTTCTCGTTTTTTTTTCTTTCTTTTTTCGCTGAAATTCTTCATGTTTTTTGGCCTGTGCTACTCACATATTCTTCAAAAGACATAGTGGTGAAACTGCACATGATCATATTTTTATATTCTCCATGCAACTACTTAAAGCATAAAACTTGCATTTGTTAATCTTATCATAAATTGTCCCAAAGACTGTAACACCCCGTTCCTAGAATACGTATGTAGATACGTATTCTGTTTTTCTAACATATTTCTTTGATTTATCTTGTATTTGTTTTTGTTTTTATGATTATTAGTGTGATTGTTTTCTATTAGATTTGGATTCGTGAACTCGGAGTCAGCCCTAGTCTGAACCGGGGGCCCGAACCTAGTGCATGCTCGAATTGGCATTTCTGCTAATCCGATTTGACCGATTTCAGTTTCAAACATCATTTTCCAATATTTTAG
>JAVJIF010013570.1:0-141479 GCA_038442645.1 Agave tequilana | reverse complement strand
CTCACGAAACAAAACTCGTCCTCTAGGGGTAACCTAGAGTTAAACAGCTTATTGCACATGCTCAGTGCAATCGCGTGACCTGCGGAAAGTGGTCTAATAATCCTTAGTATAGTTTAGTTGTTTTGCTCGAGGACGAGCAAAAGATAGGTATGGGGGTGTGATGGTCACTAATATTGCACATTTATTCTCATATTTATTATAGAATAAACTCTGTTTTTTCTAATTAAATGTTTAATTTATATGCAGGCCCATTCCTAAAGGAGAGTGAAGAGAAATGAGCCAAAGCCCATCAAATTCTGAATTAAATCAGAATTAATTCGAACTCAGTAAATCAGGGTAGATCGGTCGGTTCAGATCGGTTGAAAATCAGTTAGAACAAATCCCTACAAATCGATCGGTTGAAGCCAAGGATCAAAGGCCATTTCGTCAAAAATTCCGGATTTAAACTGCAAATCCAGCTGAAGATAAATACAAATCGAGAAGCCGGGGAGCACCACCAACAGGGTGTGGTTTCCACGGCTTTGTTAGGGAGTTTAGGGGAGCGTTTGCTCCCCCTATCTTCTCACACCTCTCCCCTCTGGGTTTTTGCTCTAAAAGGTAGGTTTTTCACTGTAAATAGGGACGACGAAGGGGAGAATAGAACTGAGGATAATTTGTAGTTTGTAACTTAAGTTTTTAGTTTTTCTTTTTATGTAATTTTTTACTTTTCTTTATGTAACTGAGAGAGGAGAGACGACTTTCATAGAGAATGAGAGCAAGCTTGTACTGCAGGTGACACCAGTGTAAGTGATCTCTTTTTTCATTCTTATTTGAATCGAACCAAAGTTTCTTTTTCTTTCTTACTCTTGTTTTCTTTACTCTCCTCTGATGTGTTGCAATCTAAGAGAATCCGATAGCCTCGAGACTGCTTATCCGTTGCAAGTGCCCTTGATGGCCTATGGTGATAAAACAATCCTTCTCTTACTAGTATATTTTGCCCTTTTATTCGTAGTGTAGATAGAGAATGGGGAAGATCCTATACGCCATGCTTGATTGCCTTCAAGGACAAGGTAAGTCGTCGCAACGGATCCAAAGTATATGAGCACTGAAGAGGTAAGTAATTTTTAGGTTGTCTTTCTTTTCTTTTATTCTTTAGTTTCAATCACAATCTCCAACCATTTTTATCACCCTTTTCAATTTCTTTGTGTATAATCCATTTTTTTATTTTCCCACCTGCTCAATCTACCACTTTCTAACTTCACTTTAACCTAATTTTTCTCTTTTTCTTTTAAAGAACTAAAGAAGAACGTTAACCATACTTTGTATCTTAAAAGAAGACTTACTAAAAGAGCTTCCATCGTAGTCCCTCCTTGTGGATCACGACCGCATAGCCACTTGCTATTGCGGTAGAATTGAGTAACTTGCATTACTGTTTAAAAGTTCTGAAATTCTGTAATTTTCCAAGAAATGATGAAGCCAATAGCTCAGCAACAACCGAAGGAGGGGGAATTGCTTATTTTGCTCTTTCTTTTTCTAAGAACATTTTTTTCATTTTTCCTCAAAATTTAGGAAATAAACAACCATAGATGGAGGAACCAAAATCTTTTTTCCCTCTTTTTTTCACCCTAACAATATTTTTTTCATTTTTTCTCAAAAAATCTGGAATAAACAACAAAAGAAGAGGGAAAGAAGAAACCTTAGCAGGTGATGATTAGCGTTGACGAAAGGGAGGATTGAGGTGGTGACGAGATTCTGTAGTGTCGCTGGCGGCAAGAGCTCACGGACAAGGGCGGCGAGGGCCTCGATGTTAGAGAGAGAGAGAGAGATGATGGGAGGATTTGAGGCGGCAATGAGATTCTACTGCGTTGCTCGTGGCGAGATCCTATGGCATTGCCAGTGACAAGATCTTACAGACGAGGATGGCGAGGACCTCGAGGGGAGGAGAGGAGAGAGACGAGGGAGAATTTGAGACTGCAACAAGATCCTATAGTGTTGCATGCTGCGAGAGCTTGCAGATGAGGGCAGTAAAGGCCTCGAGCGAATGGTAGAGAGACTGCCCTCGAGCGAGGGGTAGAGAGAGACGGGGGGAGGATTTGAGACTGCAATGAGATCCTACGGCACTGCCCGCTATGAGAGCTCGCAGACAAGAGTGGTAAGGGCCTCTAGGGCAGAGAGAGAGATTTGGGGAAGACAAACATCCGTTGCAGCCCTAAATTTATTGGGTCAAGATTTAAGAGGGCAGGTTTCGGGCTACTGGGCAAGCTAGGAGTAGCGCTCATATTTGACCCAAAAATATCTCAGGTCAAATGGGTCATTTGGATGGGACTCCAGCCCGGATCTTTCAGGCCAACCCGATTAGGCCGCAGGTAGCCATGCTCATTCTTATCTCTAACTAGTTGGTATAATGGAGGAAGTCGATGCCTAAACAGCATCAGGATCAATGCCAAGGGCAAGCATGTGCTGGCCAAAGTGGTCGATGAGTGTGATTCTGTGAACAACTGCGGTGATGATCATGACTTTCAGCCTCCATGCCCGAACAATATCGCGGATGCTTCTCGGGCGGTGTGGAAGGCATTGGATGTTAGTATTTTGAGGGTATTTCAAAATTATGTATAGTTCTTTTAGTCCCACATTGGATAGGAAAAGAACTCTTTAGTGCTTATATAGGGAGTCTCTTTCATGATAGGTTATGTGGGCTGGAAACTAGGGGGTGCTCGCCCGCGCGCACAAGCCTATTGAGGCCTAGTGAAGGGAATTGGATTACTGGATCCAGAAAACCTTAATGCGCATGTGCAGCCGCATCGCACGCGCAAGGGGGTGCAAATCCGGGTTTCAGAGCCTCGCATGTGTGCCCGAATAGGCTAAGTTTTGCCAATTTTATTTTTGGATTTAAAATTAAAATAAAATCTTTTCAAATCCTGTCATAATATTTGGGTCAGAAATAGCTGTTGAGATTCGTATCATTCCATGTCCTGTCTTGTCATTGCAGTGACACTTTCCAAGGCAATTTTATTTCTCTGCACAAGGAAAGATTGATTCTCTGTCTAAGGATTATTTTCTCTTTCCAAAGATTTCTAATTATGATAAACTCTCTTTATAAAGGATCTATTCCCAGCTCTCAAAAACAGAACTCAACCATCTTCTCTTCCTCTGAAATTTCCTTAGACTCTTCAGTTCTTCCCTGCATCTCTAGAGGAAACAAAACCGAGCTATTCGAGGGCATGTGCATTGCGAGTGCACGCTTGCAGGGCTAGCGATCGTTGAATCCTAGAGGTAGGCTGCCATCAACCTACTGCACCGAGATACTCTCTCAGAGGAGCGCGATCTACTCTTAAGGATAGTGCTCCGCACGCCTTGATCAACATAGAGAAGTTCCTTCCTTCTTGAAAGTTTAATTTAATTAGATTAGCAGTATTTCATACATTATTTTTCAACAATCTTAAGAGTAGATAAGGATACTACTATTGTTGCTGCTACTAATGTTAAGTCTCTGCCTGACATCTCTAGGATTGAACCATTTAATGGAACCCACTATAAAAGATGGTAAGAAAAGGTTATGTCCACACTTGTTGTAACTGATTCTAAACCAGAGAAAGAAAAGGAATTACAAAACTAGGAAAAAGCCAACAAAATCTGTAGACACATCATTCTCAGCACACTTAGTAATGCACTATTTGATGTTTACTGTCCTGAAATTTGGAAAAGTCTTAATAAGAAATACATTCTTGAAGATGCTGGAACTCAAAAATTTGCAATTGAAAATTTTCTGAATTTTGTCATGTCTGATGAAAAAGATATTTCCTCTCAAATTCATGAATACCATGTTCTAATTGATGTTCTTAAAAATGAAAATATCACTCTACCAGAATCCTTTATTGTTGGAGCCCTAATTGAAAAACTACCCGACTCATGAAAAGATTATAAAAAAGAACTGAAGCATAAAAGAAAACAAATGAATCTTGAAGATGTAATAATTCATATTAGAATTGAAGAGAAAAATAAAGAAAGAGAGAAAACTGAAAGGGCCAAGGAGCTTACTTCCAAGGCAAATCTAATTGAAAGTAAGCCTTCTAAATCAAAGAAACATTTTCATAAGCCAAACTTCAAATCAAATCAGAACCTAAGATGAAAAGAAACCCTAACTCTACTTTCAAGAAGAAGAAAACTGTTTTGTGTGTTGCAAACCCGGACACTACTCAGCACAGTGTAGATTCCGGAAGACTAGTGAGGCTCCATCAAAACAACAAGTTAGCCTGGTTGAGAGTGACATTATTGCTGCTGTAATATCTGAAGTTAACATGGTTGCACATAAAAAGAATTGGGCGATTGATTCCGAGGCAACCCTGTTGGCCCATAAGGTTACACTCTCCATTTGTTTAGAGTTTGATGATAACAAACCAAATAAGAGCTATATGGTACTAATTAGTTTGTTAAGATAAGTTTCAGGTTTGTACCATAGTTTGGAGGCCATTGCTTAGCTATTGCAAGAAATTCTAGGTTCATGAAGTGAAGAAGACTTTTTGCACAACAAGGAAGGAACATAAAAGAGAAGGCTCTAGCAAGGCACTGCATGGCTCAAGATTGCTCAATAGACTTAATTAGATTTATTTTTTAGTTTAGAGTTTTGTTAAAGAATAGTGAATAGTTTGAAGCTCTAACACACACGTTTTTGCGCACATCCTATTTCTAAGTTTATTTCATATAAATTATACAAAAATATTTTGATACAAAATTCTCTGCTTGTAAATCTATATTATGTTTTATACTTATTCCTATTTAAAACATCTTTGATAAAAATATTTTTCTCCTTAAAATTCTGGTTAAAAATTGGTTTTTGGCCTGATCCGGTCGACCGCCCGGGTCGGCCGTGACTAAGACAGGTTTGCCGGTCGACCGAGCGGTCGACCGTGGTTATGGCAGTGCACGTATCAGTGTGCACGTCTCACGGTCGACCGTGACGGTCGACCGAGACAAGCCTGACTGTAAGACATTACTCTCTGTTTTTTTGGGTCGACCGGGCCGGTCGACCGTGGCCTGCAATGGTCGTTTTCTTTGTACTAGCGGTCGACCAGGCCAGTCGACCGGACTAGCCGTTTGAACAGTAACGGTTAGTTTCTGAACAGGTTTAATTTTTGTCCTTTTCTCACTTAAGTGTGTTTAAATGACTTGTTTTGGGTTTAATACATTCTGATTAGCCTTAAAAATGTTTTATCTTCTAACCCTAGCCCTCTCCTATAAATAGGGGTGTTTAGGGAGAGATTGGTTACTAGAAAAATTATCAAAATTCCCACAAGTTTAAGGCTTTCAAAAAGACTTGGTTTCTTGTTTTTGTGCTGAAATTCTCTCTCATTTTCTGAAGTTTTTTTTAAGAATTCTCTGATTTCATTTTCTTTTCTCTTTGCACACAAGAGCTTCATTCCTACTCATTGATTCTCTAAGGACCTTTGTAAGGGAAGAGAATTTTGCAAGAGAAAGTTTGTGGTCTTTTGACTACCAAGAGAGAAGTTGTACTTGAGATTGTGGAGTTGGGTACTCCGGTGTATTTGTGACGTCTTTGTGATAGTGGAAGTGGTTGGAATCCTTCTGGGGAAGGCGGGGAAGTAGAGCTGGGTGCTCAAACCTCGATAACAAATCTTGGTGTTTGCGTTTGGTTTACTTTTCCGTGTTCTTGCTCTACTTTCATTGCTATTACTACTTGCTTTTGATTGTCATTGCTATATTCACTTGTTGTCATTCATCTTGTCAATCTTTGTCCCATACAACAAGGTTGCATTGCGCACCTCCAACTCATTTTACGAGGAATCAGGAGGAAGGAGTTCAGAACCCTTCACGGGGCATTCGGCTCTTAGTCTTGTTTCGGGCGATTGTTGCATCACATTTTTAAATTGTGCATTGATTAGCATTATCACCTATTCACCCCCCTCTAGGTGATTTTCAATTGGTATCAGAGCTTGGACTCTAGGTTTGGCTTAACATCCATAGAGAGATCCTTAAAATTTGCTAATCAACATTTCATTCATTCATTCATCACTAGTAAACATGGCCGATAACATCAAAACCCCTCCTAAATTTGATGGACTTAATTTCCCTATTTGGAAGGTTAGGATGACTATCTTTTTGCAATCTTTAGGTAGCTTAGTAGCTAAATCCTTGACCAAACCCTATGTAGCACACGATAGTGATGAGAGCACGTGGACCGACTTCAACTTTAGAGAATATGAGGCTAACTCCAAGGCCCAAAATTCTCTCTTAACCGCCTTGAATGAGGATGACCTTACACGGGTAATTCATTGCCAATCCGCCTATGAGATTTGGCAACACTTGTTAGTCACGCACGAAGGGACTTCACAAGTTAAGAGAGCTAAGATAGATCTCTTGAGGTCCCAATATGAATCTTTCAAAATGCTTGATGATGAATCTATTGATTGTATGATTACTAGATTTACTAAAATCACCAATGGTCTTTCTTCTTTAGGTGATGATATCTCCAACGATCAAAAGGTGCGAAAAGTGATTCGGGCACTTCCTACATCATGGGATATAAAGGCCACCACCTTGAAGGAGTTGAACGACAAGGATGAGATGGACCTCATTAGTCTCATTGGGAACTTAAAGACCCATGAGATGGCAAAGAAAGCAAGAGAAGAGGCCGCTCCACTAAAGAAGAAGTCCATCGCCTTCAAGTCTTCATCCACTCTTGAGGACGATGAAGAAGACGAAGAAGAAGATGAGGAGCTATCACTACTTGTTCGCAATGTGAAGAGAATGTACCGGAGAAACAAGCTCAACTTCCGAAGGAAATTTGAAGGTAAAGAGGAGAGAAGAATTATATGCTACAATTGCCTAAGCCCGGACATATCATGGCCGATTGCCCGGAGTTCAAGAAGAAAATGACCTCCTCCTTTAAGCCAAAGAAACCAGAAGAAAAGAAAGCGTACAAGGCAACTTGGGATTCGGAAAGCGAGTCCGACGAAGAGGCGGATGTAGCAAACATGTGTTTCATGGCAAACACACCAAAGGTAACCCCTCAACCTCTTGATGATGAAGATGATGAATTAAGTAAGGAAGTTCTTGCTCATGCTTTCGTTGAACTTTCCGAAACTTATGATAATAAGAAGATTGAATGTTTTAAATTGCATAAAGAAGTTGCTTTTCTTAAAGATCAACTTGCTATGGTTTTGAAAGAAAAAGATGATATTTCTTCTAATCTCATTTCTATTCAAAATGAGTTTAATGCCTACAAGGTTTCTTGTAAGGGAAAATCTCCTATTGTTGATGAAAAAAATTTCCTCTTTAAAAACTAAAATGGTTGATTTTGAAAAAGTTTTGAAAGATTGTGCTTTAACACTAAGAAACTTGAAGACAAATTTTCTAAAAAGCACACCCCTCATGCTAAAGATTCACATGTTAAGTCTACTCATGCTCACACTACACTCAACACTTCTCATGCTAAATCTTTTCATGCTCACAACTCTCATGCTCACAAATCACACACTCATTATGCTTTTAAATATGGTAGAGTGTATAGATGCACATATTGTGGTAAGAATGGACATTTAGCTAAATTTTGTTATGACCAAGTTAATAGATCAAATAATCTTGTTTGGGTTAATGAAACTAACCCTTTAGGACCCAAGAAAATGTGGGTACCAAAATCAAGTCCTAAATTATTTGATGTAGGTACACACCAAGGCTCCAAGACGTAGGGAGCGGTAGTACCTTGATAGTGGTAGTTCAAGACACATGACGTGGGACATCAATAACTTTACAACCCTATCAAGGTACGAGGAAGGTGGCTCCGTCACCTTCGGGGATGACTCCAAAGGAACTATCATCGGTATAGGTAACATTCAAATTGGTACATCTCCTATTATAGAAAATGTTGTTTTAGTTGAAGGTTTGAAACATAATTTGCTTAGCATTAGTCAATTTTGTGATCGTGGACTTAAAGTTGTTTTTGATGATTCTTCTTGCAAGATTTTTGATGTTAAAACCAATGATTGTATTCTCACCGGTTTTCATGATGATAATGTTTATATTATTGACATGCTTAATGTGGAATGTTCTACTAAATGCTTAAATGCTTTTGATGAAAATTCTTGGCTTTGGCATAGAAGATTAGGACATGCATCTTTTGACTATCTTTCTAGGATTAATTCAAAGGAATTGGTGAAGGGTATTCCTTATTTGAAGTTTGAGAAAGACCGCATTTGTGGTGCGTGCCAACTTGGGAAACAAACCAAGTCTTCCTTCAAACCAATCAAGGATATCATGTCAACTAGGCCTTTAGAATTAATTCATATGGATCTTTTTGGACCTACTAAAACTAAAAACTTAAATGGTAGTAGATATGCATTTGTTTTAGTTGATGATTTTTCCCGTTTCACTTGGGTTTTCTTCTTGGAACACAAAGATCAAACCTTTTCTCATTTTAAGATTTTCAAAAAAGGGTTGAAAAAGAAAAAGGTTTTCCGATTTTGAAAATAAGGAGTGATAGAGGTGGTGAGTTTGTTAACCAACTCTTCATGACTTATTGTAATGAAAAGGGAATTAAGCATGAAATGTCTTGTCCTAGAACTCCACAACAAAATGGAGTTGTAAAAAGGAAAAATAGAACACTTCAAGAGATGGCTAGGACAATGATAAGTGAGTATGACTTCCCTCATTATCTATGGGCCGAGGCCGTAAACACCGCATGCTATATTTCAAATCGTATTTATTTGTGCAAAAATTCTTTCAAAACATCTTTTGAAATGTATCATTCTAGAAAACCTAATGTTGCATATTTCAAAGTTTTTGGATGCAAATGTTTTGTTTTGAACACTAAAGATAACTTGGGTAAATTTGATGCTAAGGCTTATGAAGCAATCTTTGTTGGATACTCTACTACTAGTAAAGCTTATAGAGTATTCAATAAATCTTCCCTTACCATTGAAGAATCCATGCATGTTAAATTTGAAGAATCTAATGTGTTTGTTGAGAATGTTGTAGAGATTGAACCATTAGGTGAAGACATGGAGAGACTATCCTTGAAGGACTCACCCGCTCAAGATGATAAGCAAGAATCAATTGGTGACGTTCAAGAGGATAAAGAGGAAAGCTCACAACCGCTTCCTAAAGCTTGGAGATACGCTACAAATCATCCTAAGGAGCTCATCTTGGGTGATGCATCTAAAGGAGTTACAACTCGCTCCAAACTCCATGACCTATGTGGTAACTTTGCTTTCATTTCTCATTTTGAACCCAAAAGCATCCTCGAAGCCGAGGTGGACTCATATTGGTTGCTTGCCATGAAAGAGGAACTCAATCAATTTGAGCGCAACCAAGTTTGGCACCTTGTTCCTAGGCCCCACGATAGACCAATAATTGGTACTAAGTGGATCTTTAGAAACAAGATGGATGAGTCCGGAAATGTGATTAGGAATAAGGCTAGGTTAGTGGCCCAAGGTTACACTCAAGTTGAGGGAATTGACTTTGAGGAGACCTTTGCACCCGTAGCACGGCTTGAAGCCATACAGATGACACTAGCTTTTACATCTTTCAAAAATTTTAAACTTTTCAAATGGACGTGAAAAGTGCATTTTTGAATGGTTTTATAAATGAAGAAGTTTATGTTGCTCAACCTCCCGGTTTTGTTGATCATGTTCATCCCGATTTTGTTTTTAAACTTGATAAAGTTTTGTATGGATTGAAACAAGCTCCAAGAGCTTGGTATGAAAGGCTTTCTAGTTTTCTCATTTCAAATGATTTTATTAAAGGCAAAGTAGATACAACACTATTCACTAAGCATGTTGATAATAACATTTTAATTGTGCAAATTTATGTTGATGATATAATTTTTGGTTCTACTAATGAGCTCTTATGCAAGGAATTTGAAAAGGCTATACAATGTGAGTTTGAAATGTCCTCAATGGGTGAGCTTAATTTCTTTCTTGGACTCCAAATCAAGCAATTGTAAGATGGGAACTTCATATGTCAAGCCAAATACGCAAAGGAACTTGTGAAGAAGTTTGGACTTGAAGACTCAAAGATTTGCAACACTCCCATGGCTACTACCACCAAGCTTGATAAGGATAATCAAGGTAAAAATGTTGATATTAAATTGTATAGAAGCATGATAGGTAGTCTTTTATATTTGACGGCAAGTAGGCCGGACATCATATTTAGTGTGTGTCTTTGTGCTAGATTTCAATCGTGTCCCAAAGAGTCCCATCTTATTGCGGTAAAACGCATTATTCGTTATATTAAGGGAACAATTGGAATGGGTCTATGGTATTCAAAAACGGAGATTTCTCAATGACGAGTTATTCGGATGCCGACTATGCGGGTTGTAGAGTAGATAGAAAGAGTACTAGTGGGACATGTCAATTTCTTGGTAATTGTCTTGTTTCATGGTCCTCTAGGAAAAAAAATTCCGTAGCTCTCTCAACCGCCGAGGCGGAGTATGTTGCCGCGGGGGCTTGTTGTGCACAAGTCCTTTGGATGAAACATACTCTCCTTGATTATGATTTGCATTTTGACCATATAAAAATATTTTGTGATAATACTAGTACTATACATATGACAAAGAATGCAAATCAACATAGTAAGACCAAGCACATTGAGATTAGATATCACTTTCTTAGAGATCATTTTGAGAAAGGAGATATAGTTATTGATTATGTTTCTACGGATTTGCAACTAGCCGATATTTTCACTAAACCACTTGATTTTGCTAGATTTTCCTTCATTTGTGGTGAACTTAATGTTTGTGTTATTGAATAAAAATATTTTCATAACCCTTTTTGATGTATGACAAAAAGGGGGAGAATGAGTTTTTATGATAGAAATATAAGTTCATATGGTTTTGGTTCCATATGAGTTTATACATGTTTTTAGTTTTTAGTTTTTGATGTGTTTTCATGAATTCTTGTAATTTGAGTTTAATTATTTTTGCAAGTGTTTTATTTTCTCTTGGCTTTTGGTTTCATGATGTTTACTTGCAAATTACAAATTACATTGTTTTTGCTTGTTTAATATAGCATATTTTGAGGGGGAGCTTACTCCTCCTATATATTTTTGTTTATAGCCTATTTGTTTTGTCATCATCAAAAAGGGGGAGATTGTTGGCCCATAAGGTTACACTCTCCATTTCTTTAGAGTTTTGATGATAACAAACCAAATAAGAGCTATATGGTACTAATTAGTTTGTTAAGATAAGTTTCAGGTTTGTACCATAGTTTGGAGGCCATTGCTTAGCTATTGCAAGAAATTCTAGGTTCATGAAGTGAAGAAGGCTTTTTGCACATCAAGGAAGGAACATAGAAGAGAAGGCTCTAGCAAGGCACTGCATGGCTCAAGATTGCTCAAGAGACTTAATTAGATTTATTTTTTAGTTTAGAGTTTTGTTAAAGAATAGTGAATAGGTTTGAAGCTCTAACACACACGTTTTTGCGCACATCCTATTTCTAAGTTTATTTCATATAAATTATACAAAAATATTTTGATACAAAATCCTCTGCTTGTAAATCTATATTTATGTTTTATACTTATTCCTATTTAAAACATCTTTGATAAAAATATTTTTCTCCTCAAAATTCTGGTTAAAAATTGGTTTTTGGCCTGATCCGGTCGACCTTCCGGGTCGACCGTGACTATGACAGGTTTGCCGGTCGACCCGAGCGGTCGACCGTGGTTATGGCAGCGCACGTATCAGTGTGCACGTCTCACAGTCGACCGTGACGATCGACCGAGACAAGCCTGACTGTAAGACATTACTCTCTGTTTTTTTGGGTCGACCGGGCCGGTCGACCGTGGCCTGCAACGGTCGTTTTCTTTGTACTAGCGGTCGACCGGCCCGGTCGACCGGACTAGCCGTTTGAACAGTAACGGCTAGTTTCTGAACAGGTTTAATTTTTGTCCTTTTCTCACTTAAGTGTGTTTAAATGACTTATTTTGGGTTTAATACATTCTGATTAGCCTTAAAAATGTTTTATCTTCTAACCCTAGCCCTCTCTTATAAATAGGGGTGTTTAGGGAAAGATTGGTTACTAGAAAAATTATCAAAATTCCCACAAGTTTAAGGCTTTCAAAAAGACTTGGTTTCTTGATTTTTGTGCTGAAATTCTCTCTCATTTTCTGAAGTTTTTTTTAAGAATTCTCTGATTTCATTTTCTTTTCTCTTTGCACACAAGAGCTTCATTCCTACTCATTGATTCTCTAAGGACCTTTGTAAGGGAAGAGAATTTTGCAAGAGAAAGTTTGTGGTCTTTTGACTACCAAGAGAGAACTTGTACTTGAGATTGTGGAGTTGGGTACTCCGGTGTATTTGTGACATCTTTGTGATCGTGAAAGTGGTTGGAATCCTTCTAGGGAAGGCGGGGAAGTAGAGCTGGGTGCTCGAACCTCGATAACAAATCTTGGTGTTTGCGTTTGGTTTACTTTTCCGTGTTCTTGCTCTACTTTCATTGCTATTACTACTTGCTTTTGATTGTCATTGCTATATTCACTTGTTGTCATTCATCTTGTCAATCTTTGTCCCATACAATAAGGTTGCATTGTGCACCTCCAACTCATTTTACGAGGAATCAGGAGGAAGAAGTTCAGAACCCTTCACGGGGCATTCCGCTCTTAGTCTTGTTTCGGGCGATTGTTGCATCACATTTTTAAATTGTGCATTGATTAGCATTATCACCTATTCACCCCCCTCTTGGTGATTTTCAAACCCGGCATATATGTGCCAACAGAGGAGCTTTCTCGTCTTACTCCTCTGTTGATGAAGGTGAACAAGTGTTCATGGGCGATTCGAGGCCTCACCCGTTGTGGGTAAGGGAAAGGTGCTTCTCAAGCTCACTTTAGGGAAGATCCTTTCTCTTACAGATGTGCTTCATGTTTCTGAGATTCGTTGGAACCTCATTTTTGTTTCCCTTCTTGAAAAAGCTGGAGTTAAGGTCTGTTTTGAATCTGATAAAATTATAATGACTAGGAATGGACAATTTGTTGGTAAATGGTACTGTAGTCAGGGTTTATTTATGCTGAATGTACTTGAAATCATGAATAGAAATGTATCTACTTCTTCTGCTTACATGATTGGCTCTTGTGATCTTTAGCATGGTAGGTTAGGACATGTTGATTTTTCTTACATTAAGAAAATGAAAGATATAGGTCTCTTGCATAATATAACTATATCTGATCATGACAAATGTGAAATATGTGTTGAATCTAAATCCACTAAGAAATCATGTAAAAGTGTACAAAGAGAATCTGAATTACTTGAGCTTATTCATAGTGATCTTGGTGACCTTAAAAATAACTTAACTAGAGGTGGTAAAAGATTCTATATCACCTTCATTGATGACTGTTTTAGATATACAGTAGTCTATCTATTAAGATCTAAAGATAAAGCCTTTGAAATGTTTCTAAAATATAAATCAGAAGTTGAAAATCAATTAAATAAGAAAATCAAGAGATTGAGATCGGATAGAGGTGGTGAATATGAACTTAAACAATTTAATGAATTTTGTAAATAACATGGCATAATTCATGAGACTACCCCTCCATATTCACATGAATCTAATGGTGTTGCTGAAAGGAAAAATTGAACACTCAAAAATATGATGAAAATGCTATGCTTATAAGTTCTGCTGCACCTCTGAATCTGTGGAGGGAGGTTATAATCTCTACTTGTCATATTCAAAATAGAATACCCTATAAGAAAATCAGTATAACTCCATATGAAATCTGGAAAGGTCACTCACCAAACTTAAACTATTTAAAAGTGTGGGGGTGCCTAACTAAGATTCTTCTACCTGAACCCAAAAGAAAGAAACTAGGACTCAAAACTTTTGACTGCATGTTTATAGGCTATGCACATCACAGTGCTTCATTTAGGTTTCTTGTGACTAGAAGTGATAATAATGTTATGGAGATTAACACTATTATTGAAACTAAAAATGCAGAATTCTTTGAGCATGTTTTTTCCATTAAAAACTCATGTTGATAAACCTTCTCATGCTTCTTCATTTAGTCATGAACAAGAATTTGATGATAATGAACACATTGAACAAAGAAGAAGTAAAAAAGTTAGAAAAGAAACTGACTTTGGTAAAGATTTCTTTACATTTCTTGTTGGTGATGACCCTCTCACTTATAAAGAGGCGATCTCCTCTCCGGATGCTCCATTCTAGAAAGAGGCTATTAATATTGAATTAGAATCCATATTATCAAATCACACTTAGGAACTTGTTGATTTGCCACCAGGTGCAAAACAATTAGTTGCAAATGGATATTTAAAAGAAAACTGAAACCGATGGGTCTTTGGATAAATTTAAAGTTAGATTGGTTGCTAAAGGATACACTCAAAAGAAAGACTTTGATTATTTTGATACATTTGCTCCTGTGACTAGAATTGCATCTATTAGAGTGTTGTTTGCTTTAGCATCTATTCATAAGCTTGTGATACATCAAATGGATATTAAAACTACAATCTTAAATGGAGAACTGAAAGAAGAAATATATATGGACCAACCTGAAGGTTGTCTGACAACAGAAAATGAACACAAAGTCTGCAAACTTGTAAAATCTTTATATGGTTTAAAACAAGTACCCAAACAATGGCATGAGAAATTTGATAGTGTTCTTATTTCTTATGGTTATCAGATTAATGAGGCTGATAAATGTATCTATACTAAATTTGAGGATAATGTTGGTGTTATCATATGTTATATGTTGATGATATGCTTATATTTGGTACAAACTTAGAAATTGTAAATGACACCAAATCATTGTTGTCTTCTAACATTGATATGAAAGACATGAGTGAAGTTAATGTGATCCTAGGAATTAAAATTACTAGAGATTCTGATCGTATCATGCTTTTACAAGGACACTATATAGAAAAAAATGTTGAAAAGATTTGATCATTTTGACTGCACTCCTATTTTCACACCTTATGATGGCAGCATTCACTTAAGAAAGAATAAAGAAGAAAGTGTGTCACAATCTGAGTATGCACAAATCATTGGTAGTTTAATGCACTTGATGAACTATACACGACCTGACATTGCTTATGCCGTGAGACGACTTAGTCGTTACACTCACTGTCCTAATAAGGACCATTGGACAGTATTATATCGAGTGCTAAAGTATCTGAAAGGAACTATTAATTATAATTTGACATATTGTGGCTTTCCTTCTGTTTTAGAGGGATACTCAGATGCTAACTGGATCTCTGATTCTGATGAGTTAAAGTCCACAAGTGGATATGTGATCACACTTGGTGGGGTGTGGTGTCTTGAAAATCATCTAAGCAAACCGTCACAGCTCGCTCCACTATGGAGTCTGAATTTGTTGCCTTAGAGAAGGCTGGTACTGAAGCTGAGTGGCTCAGGAATCTTTTGATTGATATACCAATTTGAAAGAGACCAGCTCCATCTGTGTCTATTCATTGTGATAACCAAGCTACTATTGCTAGAGCTAAGAATAAAATATACAATAGAAAGAGTAGGCATATACGCTTAAGACATAAAATTGTAAAGCAGCTACTAGATGATGGGATCATAGCTCTTGACTATGTGAGGTCAGAGCTTAATATAAGTGATCCATTTACCAAACCACTAGGGAGAAAACTAGTGGAGAATACATAGAGGGGAATGGGACTCATGTCTATAACAAAGGGTTAAAAATGATAGTAACCTAACCTATGTGATTGATGAACTCATGAAGTAGGTTCATATGGGTAAGAACAAATCATTTGTTGACTTGGAGATACACTATCATCATTTTGTTATTGAGAAGTCCCTTCCTATGATGTAGATAGTGCAAATTGCAATGTACAAAGGATGTGCATTAGCTCTTAACGGATTACTATAGCCCTTATTTGGTGGTGTGTTTAATTGCAATCCATACTTAATGGATCCACCTATATGAGTGTGAAAGTGGGGCCGCTTCCTATGAGAATGTAGACATATTCTCTAGAGAGCTCATGAATATCCAGGTAAGGCGCATGGCCGATTCGCGCCAACCCGTTTTGAACAGCTCGGTTCTATGAATGATATGTGGGTTGTAGGTCAATAATCCATAATTAGGAAGATTGGTTCATAGAAACTTTATGTTTCACCAACTTCCTGTGGGACACACCTACATATTTTACGTAGTGGTCATAGACCAAAAGTCACCATTATTGATGCATTGAGTTCTTATATTTCCTCATCTTCTCTCTCGTTCCTATTATCCATCATTTTAATTTTGAAATAGTGGGGGATTGTTAGTATTTTGAGGGTATTTCAAAATTAGGCATAGTTCTTTTAGTCCCACATTGGATAGGAAAAGAACTCTTTAGTGCTTATATAGAGAGTCTTTCATGATAGGTTGTGTGAGTTAGAAACCAGGGGGTGCTCGCGCACACACAAGCCCATTGAGGCCCAGTGAAGGAAATTGGGTTACCGGATCCAGAAAACCTTAATGCACATGTGCGCCCGCATCACACGCGCAGGGGGTGCAAATCTGAGTTTCAGAGCCTCGCGGTGCGCATGAATAGGCTAAGTTTTGCCAATTTTATTTTTAGATTTAAAATTAAAAAAATATTTTCAAATCCTGTCATAATATTTGGGTCACAAATAGCTGTAGAGATTTGTATCTTTCCATATCCTGTCTTGTCATTGCAATGATATTTTGCAAGACAATTTTATTTCTCTACACAAGGAAAGATTGGTTCTGTGTCTAAGGATTATTTTCTCTTCCCAATATTTTTTAATGATGATAAACTCTCTTTATAAAGGACTTATTCCCAGCTCTAAAAAACAGAACTCAACCATCTTTCTCTTCCTCTGAAATTTCCTTAGACTCTTCAGTTCTTCCCTGCATCTCTGAAGGAAACAAAACCGAGCTGTTCGAGGGCCAGTGCATTGCAAGTGCACGCTTGTAGGACCAGCGATCGTTGAATCCTGGAGGGTAGGCCGCCATCAACCTGCTACACCGAGATACTATCTCAGAGGGGCGCGATCTACTCTTAAGGACAGTGTTCCGCACGCCTCGATCAACATAGAGAAGTTCCTTCCTTCTTGAAAGTTTAATTTAATTAGAGTAACAGTATTTCATACACTATTTTCTAACATTGGACAAACCAGGCTGCAGGCGGGGGGATTATGACATCACCAGGCCTGATGAATAAAGTAACTATATATACATATATGAATGCGTGTATAACATTAAGGCTTAAAGCTGTTTATTAGCTATAGTGTGGAAAAATGATGGTGATATTGTCCTTCTAATGCGTACTAATCGTTTGCTTTTGAAGCTTGAATACCTACATATACCGAGCCCGAAATCAAGAATAAGCAATGCCAAGCTGAAGCCCCATAGCTTAAAAGCACATTAACGGTAAAATTCTTCGAAAGAATATCATATATGCTAGAAAATTTTTCCCTGGCATATCAATCTTTAAGCGTCGTCAGAGGAAAGGAAAATTTGACAGCCTTTATTTTATTTTTTATTAAATATTTCAACTCCTAAAATTTTAAGAGTTTAATAAATAATTAATAATCAGATAGTGCTGCAAAATTTCTTTTTATTTTCGTCCATTTTTGACAGAATTCTGACATACATAGATGGCTTTCAATTGATAAGGCTAATTCTATGCAAACAAACAACTTGGAGAAACATCTGTGTGAAACAAAAAGGCCTTATATCCACTTTAAAAAACAGGTGGCCGTCTATTTTGCCTAAAAAACAAACTTTCAGTCAAAGTTCTGTTTATTGTTAGACAAGTGCGTCCCACCTGCTATATATCAGTACTTTTAGAAAATGAAAAGTGTTCTGAAGAGATGACTATTCGCCTCCGTCAACAGTTATATAACGATTAGTTTTTATTTTATAAATTGGTGAATTCTAAATCTCATAACTCACTTCTTTATATCTTTTCATCCTCAATTTCTTCGTTCTTTCACAAGTTTCATTAATTTTTTCACAAAATACTTAATCCATTTTTATGTTTATTACTATCCTCATTATCGTCATTATTATTACTTTTTTTGTTAGAGATATGCCTCCATATGAGTTTTAACTTTCCCTTGTATTATTTGCATTGTTCATTTTCCCTCTTTTTTTTACTACTATGATTGAACTATGAATTCAACTGTACTATTTTGTTCTAAAATAATAATATTGAGATTCTAAAATTTTTGTATTCTATTATAGCTATTACTATGTCAAATCTTTCAAAGTTTGTGTTTATTCCACTTGATATCACATGAAAGAATTATATGTTTTGGATCATTAATATATAAATGCATCTCGAATCAATGGGTCTCACAGAGACAACTAAAGAGAGAAATATTACATCATCATAAGATAAAGCAAAAATGATTTTTCTACATAGAAATCATGATGATGATTTAAAATATGAATACCTTATAGTGAAAAATTCAAGTGTTCTATAGAAAAATCTAAAAGAAAATTTTGATCATTAAAAGAAAGTTTACTTTCTGCCATCTGTGATGAATGTAATGCTTCGCATTTTAAGACTTCAAGAAAGTCAGTGATTACAACTCTGCAATATTCAGAACAATCTTGCAATTGAAATTCTGTGGGATAAATGTCACAAATGATGAAATGTTAGAAAAACTTACTCCGCATTTCATGCATCTCATATAACCTGCAATAACAATATCAGCTGCGTGGTTTCATGAAATATTCTGAACTAATTTTATCTCTTCTAGTTGCAGAGAAAAATAATGAACTATTGATAAAAAAAAAATCATCAGTCTTGTCATAATAGTTCAACAACATTTCCAGAAGCAAATAGTATAATTTCTAAAAATTATGAATTAGGACATAATCATGATTGTGGCTGTGGTCGTGAACGCAATCGAAGTAGCTATCATACTCCTTTACAAAATAATGGGATCCAAAAGAAGCATCATGCGAAAAGACATGATAAAGAAAAAGATATTCATAAAAATTCTTTTTGGAACCCTAAGTGTTCTTGTTATAAATGTGGAACCAAAACTGGATTCGAGTTTGTCAAACATCATAGCACCTTTGTAAGCTTTATAAGACATATTTGAAAGAGAAAGAAAAAATAGATTTTACTGAACATCATTATCCCATGGATGATTCAACTCATCTTGATGCTTAAGACTTTACTGATGATTTTACTAACGAAGATATTTGGTGACAACTAGATAGATGAATATATTATTATACTTTGTCATTTATATTTGTTGTATTATAAATTATCTTTGATTACAATGTTACATTTATAATAATATGTTTGAAAATTTATTCTCATCTAATAGTTTATCTTTGCATGAAGCTTGATATGGATTATACTAATGGTGGAGTCAAGTTTAATATCAGAGATATTTGCATAACAACGCATACTATTCTCAAATATAAAAGGTACTTTTCTGATTTAAAATCAATAAAGATAATTATCAATACAATATCAGGTCATGTGGACTTGACTGAAGAGACTGATAAAGGCAGCTTCATATTTCCAAATGGATCAAATTTTTTCATAAAAGATATTTTGTTTTCACCAAAGTCCAAAAGAAATTTGTTCAGTTTTAATGATATATTTTTATAGATATGATACTCAGTCTGCAACTGAAGGAAACATTAAGTATATGTATCTTATTACTTATGGATCAGAAAAAAATACATATTAGAAAAACTACCAAAGTTTTCTTCGGGATTGCATTACACATGTGTAAATGTGATTGAGTCACATATGATAGTTAAAGAAGATTATGAGTTTTTAACAATATGACATGACTGTTTAGGTCATCCTGATTCAATAATGATGCGAAGAATTTGTAACACCTTGTTCCTGAAATACGTACTTAGTTACGTATTCGAATTCTCAATCATATTTTTTGAGTTACTTCATGTATTTATTTTTTATTTCATAAATATTTATGCGATCATTTTGCATTGAATCCGGATTCATTAACTCGGAGTCAGCCCAGTCTGAACCGGGGACCTGATCCTAGTGTATTGCTCAATTTGGTCTTTTCAGTAGTTAGATTTGATCGATTTCAGTTTCAAACATCATTTTTCAATATTCAAGATTTTAATGATTTTTTGGAATTTTTTCGAATTAATTATAAAATCTTCAAAATCGCTGTCGACTGTATCACTGGTTGATTCTAGAAATTTTAATTTATAATCGGAGTTAAATTTCTACATTCGGCTTTCACATTGCTCTTAGAATTACATTTTTTAGTTTAATGCATTTTTTAAGATTTTTCTGAATTTATCAAAGTTCGACCAATTTGGTGTCAACCGGTATCGCTGGTCGATTTCAAGAATTTTAATTTACAAATAAAGTCAAATTTCTAAAATTTCCTTTCATATTATCTCTTAAATCCATATTTTATATCTTAATGTATTTTTGGTGAATTTTCTGAATTTATCAGAACTCGGTCGGATTTGTTGTCGATCGGTATTGCTGGTATATTTCAGGATTTTTATTTTGAAAACTGAATTTATTTCTAAAAACTGATTTCATATTATTTCTCAGGATGATATTTTCTATCTTTGGGGATTTTTCTGAAACAGTTGATATTTGTCGACATTATTAAAATATTATTATTTTATGGAATCTTTCAATTTTTTCTTTCTTTCTTTCTTTTTCTCTTTTCCCCACTCCACCTGTCGAACCCACACCCCTTCATTAACTCCCCCTCCTATCACTCACTTTCAATCTCTTTCTTTTTCTTTTTCTTTTTCTTTTCCTTTTCCTTTTCCCTGGGCCTACGTCGACCAACTCCGGCGACCACCCTTGGCCGGCAAGCCACCCCCGGCGCGGCTAGCTCCGGCGACCCTCCCATCTCCTCCTCCTCCTCCAAGATCACCACTCACCACCACTTTCTTCTCTTTTTCTTCAATTAACTACCAAATTCACCACCTCCTCCACCCAATTCTTCCACCAATCTCACCACCCAATACCCTCTATGTCTCCTCCTTCCATCTTCCCCAATTACACCATACCTACCATCATCTAACAACATCACCACCAAAATCACTATCATTATCACCATCTCCACCTCCAAACCCAACACCCTCTATAAGATTCCTCCTCTCCTCCTTGAGGTAGCCGGCGCCACCGCTGGGCTGGGCGCCACCGGCGCGCCGTCAGTGGCCATACGCGGCCAAGGACCGCCTGGCCCCCTGTGCGTGAGCAGAGGAGGGGGAAGCAACCCCCTCTCCTGTCTCTCACTCTCATCTCTCTCCCCCGTTTTGTTGCCCAATGACCCATCACTCTAGTTTTGATGATGATTAACTCATGTAGTTATAGTACTAATGATCTTGTGTTTAATTAGTCTCAGATTTGTGATCAAAATCTTAGTAGGTGTTTAGCTTCAACAAAGGATTTAAAGTCAAGTTTTGGAGCTAGCACGTGTTAATTCAAGAGCTTATGCATCAAGATCACATAAAGTACTCAAGAGGAGTCTAACTCATTGGACCATGGTTTGGACCAAGTTAAGAAGGAGGAAAAGATTTCAAGTGAAGACTTCAAGAGAAAACTTGTGTCTAAATTTGTTTTTGGTTAAGATTTTATTTTAGATAAAATGTAAAGGATAGAATAGTTGGTGGATTGCTCAAGTACATACACATACACCCTCAAGATTTATTTGTGTTTTCATAAAATGATTTTCATTCGGAAAAATACCGGTTTGATTTTGGAGTTTCAAGTATATATGTTTAACCAAAACCTGTTTAGTGTTTTATTGTCAAAAACATAGATATTTCATCATTTATGTATAGTGGATCATATCCATACACTCTATGCTTTAAAAGTGTTTAAAATATCTTATTTTTGTATTTGGAGAAGTTTTGGAAAAAGCTATTTGGAAAAATACGATTTTTATTTTATGCCAAAATTTGTAAGTTACAAAAATAGTTCAAAATGTTTGTAACATGGTTTGATTTTTACTCAAACATGTTTGTATATCAAAGTATTATACTGAACTTATTTTTGTAGATTTTTAAAGATTTTATGGGATTTTAATTAAGTCAAAAAAGCAAGTTTTTAATCCCTATAATCCATGTTTCTTGCTTCTACTAGTCGACCGGGCCGGTCGACTGAGACAGAAGTCGGTCGACCGACGTTCACAAACGTGCACGCCTAGTTTGGCTAGAGGGCCGGTCGACCGACCCGGTCGACTGTCCAGAGAGCTCTGCTCTCTGGAAAGCCCTGGGCAGTCAACCGACAGAGACTTCTGCTCTCTGTTTCCAGGCCACGGTCGACCGGGCCGGTCGATCGCTGGCTCAACGGTCAGAAATCTGACCGTTGGCCGGTCGACCGGGCTGGTCCGTCCATGCTGCAGTTTTGCCCCAACGGCTAGTTTTTCCTAACATATAAAAGGGGAGCTCCTATGGACTGTTTTATGTAAGATTTTAGGAGAGTTTTAAACCTAGTTTTTCCCATCTATTTCAGAGGTTTTCTCTACTTGTTTTTGAGCCAAATACTTCCATTCAAAAGGAGAGTTTATCAAGAGTTTTTCAAAAGTGATTTTCTTGTGTTTTCCACCACAACTTCAATCTTTGTTTTTCTCACAAACACTTGAGCTTTCCATTGATATATCCATCCTATAGGAGAGTTGTTGTGAGATTGTTTTTAGGTGATCAAAGTGTTGTGATCACCAAAAACTTCATCTTTGCTTTGAGGAGGCCGACTTGTGTGTTCGCGATTGTTTCGAGTTCTAGTGAGAGCTCATTGTAGAGGTGTGGCCTCGGCAAGCTTGCGCGCTTGCGGTGTGTTGTTCTTGCGGGAACAAGAGAGGGACTAGAGAGTCCAAGAGTTCTAGTAGGAATTCCTTGTAGGTGTTGCAGCACCGAGTGATCCGGTGGGATCGATTTTAGTAGAAATCCTTCAAGTGTTGAAGGCGGGGACATTGAGTAAGTGTGCTCGAACCTCGAAACAATTCTCCCGTGTTTGCGATTGCTCTCTCTATCTCTTACTTGTCTTTATATCTTACATGCTCATATTGTCTTTATCTTTATATGCTTGATATATTGTGCTTAAATTGTTATATGCTTGGGGATTGTTTACTAACACTTGTATTTAACCAAGAGAGCCAAAGCGGCACCTCAACTCTTATCTAGAGGAATCTTGAGGAGTTAGTCCAGAACCCTTCACGGGGAATCCGGCTACACTCTTGTGTTATACTTGGTGTTTAGCTTAAGAAGCTTTAGTTTGCATTAATAGTTTTAATTTCGCATTAATTGACCATTAGATTAGCTAGTCACCTATTCACCCCCCTCTAGATGATTTCACGTTTCTCTCTTTACTGTCTCTCTCTATCCCCCAATTTCTCTCTCTACTATCTCTCTCCTACTCCTTTCTTTCTCTCACCCTTATCTCTTTCTCTCTAGCCTCTCTCTTTCTCTCTCTCTATATATTTCTCTCTCTAGGCTCTTTCTCTCTAGCTTTCTCTCTTTCTTTCTCTAAGTCTTTCTCTCTTTTATCTCTCTCTCTCTTATTCTCTTTCTCTCTCTAAAAATATTTATATATTTTAATAATATATTGGCGGCGTGCTCGTGTTTGAGACACTGAGACTTCGCGACTTTCCAAAGATTTAGGCGAGTATCCTCGCCTCGTTTTGAGTTTTCCCTCTTCGTCGCGTCAACTTGTATTTCATTCTGTATTTGATTTGTATTCATATTTGTATTGGGTGTGCCCTCGTATTTGTATGTGACCGAGTACCCAGGATTGTACATGTACTATGCCTGTGACGAATGCTTGTACTAGGGTAGTTTCATTCCTGTACAAATGCCATGCCTGTGATGTTGTCTATTACTGCTTTATTATATGCGTGTGTTCGACACTAACACTTCTGTAGGTATTATACCCAGCCTCTGGGCTTTTTGTACCCAACCTTTGGGTTGCGTTTAACCTCCGGACTCTCTACTCAGCCTCCAGGCTTCACCACTCTACGGTAGCCTAGATATTCTCACGTATATATGTATGCATGTCTGATACTAACAGTGCAGGTACCTTTGTACCGACTCTGGGTTTCTGCTCACTCCCAGGATGGCTACCTAATTGGTGTTAGACCTTACACCCTTATGAGTTTCGTGGTAACTACTGAGACTGCGCCTAGACACCGAGCGTACTTTAGCCCTCAGGCTCTCTCACCCACTTTCTTGAAAGAGGAGTACGCTTAGACCATCAGGTCTCTCATGCTCCGCCTGGTAGGTATGATTAGTGCTCAGTGCTTTATCACTAGATTCGTCTAGACGGAACTCTGCGGATTTTCGACTCACCTTCTAAGGTGAGTCATTCCAGTTGCTCCATCAGTGCTCTAGTGATTAAACACTGTTTGTTGTCCGTGTCTCCAACTTACTTAGTTCCACTTGGATATTCGTTTGCTTGCTAAATTACCTGCTTGCCAGTTCTATTAATGGTTATGAAGAGTCTGAAGTCTTATTTATGCTATTTTTCTGAAGCTGCATGGTTTTTCGGTATTCCACTGATCTCTTATATCCGTATTATTTTCCTGTATCGCTTGATATGCTTTCACTTGATGTATTAACATTTATCGCGCCGTCTCTTATCACTTGACATGTTAATCACCCGTCAGCTGATACCTGACTCCTGATTTGTAACCGGTATCACATCTCTTGTACCTGAATCTAGAGGGATGTCGAGTGGAACTAAGTGCCACACGGAGCAAAGTGCCACACCACACACGTGGTGGGGGCCACCTCTTCGTATCCGTAGGGGCCACCTCTAGAATCCACATCGCGTCCTCTTGGCACCTGTTACCCAGAATACATATGGTATGGAGCTAAGTGCCACACGGAGTAAAGTGCCATACCACACACTTGGTGGGGGCCACCTCTTAGTATTCGTGGGGGCCACCTCTAGGTATCCACTACCGCATCTGTGGCTTCCTGCTTTCCTGATCCAGCACTTGACACGTAACAATAATAATGTTAGAAACGTGAGATATTTAGTCTCTCCTTCATTCAGATACTAGTACTTACATCAGATCCAAATGAGTTCTACGAGTATACATCTTAGTACGGACTACTAGTAGTGTGAGACACTGGTAGGGAGATGATTGAAATATCAGACGGTACCAATGTTTATTATTGGATTTCCTGACCTCTTATTTACTAATTTGTACCGGCATGTTGTGACCCAACACATGACCCTGTATCAGATATAACTTAATTACCACAATAATAAAATCAAGAGTGGATGTTATTGAATCACTTTCTCATTCGAATAATGTTGTTCGTATATTAGAGTTTCAGATTGGGTTCTACTGGAGAACGGACCCGGTGTGAACTACCAGTTGTATGGGACACTCGAAGGAAATGATTAGAATAACAGGCGACACTGATTGATATTATTGTACAATTAAGTTATCTTATCCATTACATGTATGTAATTTTTGTGACACTGTAATTATTCCTGAACTTCTTATTCTGTTACATTGAGGCAACTCAAGTTGCATGAGCTCAGGTTATGGTGACATGGGGTATAGGGTATATACTTGTTTGGATTATTCCTTCGACGTACTTATCTCATGAAGCCGTACTGTGTTTATACCGCTAGTTTTACCGTAATTGCTTTCATCGGGTTCTACTTTGCATTTCTGAGTTTATTATTATTATTGTTATATCATATATATATATTTACATCCTGGCTTACCACTTGCGTTCTACCCACTAGTCTCCATTCTTATCATATTATACTATGTGTGTTCCCTCATTGATATTACTTACTATCTCTCTACCTGCTCCTGTATGCCTGTACTCAAGACACAATTTTCAATGCATGTTTATGATCTGAATTTATTGATACACGTGTGCTTATCCCTGCACGTCACTTGGCATTCGCCATACCACTCGTTGGGGAGTTCTGACTCCCCTGGATCCTTATGTCCAGATCCCGAAACTTGAAACTTGTGGATTCTTTCGGTTGCTGATCAGAGTAGCGCAGCGATAGCACGGATCATCGGCAGGCTGTCTGAGGCCCTATCCTTTCAGGCCCCATGTTCGTCTCTCGAGTTTTCCTTCTGTAACTCTTGAGCGCTTTTTGTACTGTTCATACTTGTATATTTCTTTGTATTCTCACATTTGCGCCTATCGGTGATATAATATTCTTATAATATTGTGTCATATCTTTTGATAACTTTGCAATTATATTCATATGTTGGAAAATATAATGCATCACGTGCTTTCGTACTCTGGCTCTTGCCTGTACTGATGCTTAATGTATATACGTGAGGGTATTTCTGACTTGCGTATATACGAAGCAGTAACGTCTCCGTACCCTCTGGATCAGGGCGTTACAAAATTATTGAAGATTCACATAGACATACATTAAAGGGTCAGAAGATCCTTCAAACTAGTAAAATTCTATATAAGGCTTTTTCTCTGGGGAAATAATCACGATATCCTCACCAACTAAAATTAAAACTGAATCACTTACACTTCTTGAATGTATTAAAGATGATATATGTAAGCCTATTCACCCACTGTGTAGACTATTGCAATATTTTATGGTATTGATAGATATCTCTAGTAGATGGTCACACGTTTGTCCATTTTCTACTCGCAATTTGGTTTTTTTTTTTGAAATTTCTAAGACACACCTGAAGATTATCTACAAAACAATGAGTTAGAAGTACAAAAGAAAATTGTAATATCCCACACTTAATTTTATGTTAAATACCTATTGGGATTTTATTAATGTGTGTGTGTGTATATATATGTGTGTGTATGTATATATAAGTGTATTTATGTGTGGGTATATGTGTATGTATGTATTATGTTAGTATGTGTGTATGTGTACGTATGTGTTTGTATATCATCATGTGTGATCGGTTGCGTGTTATAGCATTTGGACTCATTCGTGCGATTCGAACCCATTATAGGAGATTCAAATTGATGTTCATTATGGACCCGATACACTGGCGATTTAAAGATCAATTATAGGATGATCCGTAGATCAGTACCGATGCGTGCAGTGAAGACCAGACGGCGATTCAACTCCAAAAAAGTGTCATTTCATTGAGTGTTTGTTCTTGTGTATTTACTATTGTCAGTATATATTTACATGAAACTCTTATCATTTCTTTTGACTTTCTATTATATTTTGCCAGTTTGATTACATGTATCACTTCATGAGACATCTGTGATCGTTCACCTTATGTATCTAGTTGATATGAATACTTATTGGCGTCATTTCATGTGATGGCTGGTTGCCTCTATGGTTCAAGACTAGTTATGTTTTATCCTAGACTATACTCAATTTAATCTATTGATTTACTGGACTAGCTCGTGTTTGAGATCAGATAGCATATTGATCTATTTTTATGTTGGACTTTCAGACATAGATCTTTATACCTCTTTAGAGTTTAGAGGTATCACAGACAATTGGTTAGAAGTAAATGTGATATTAATATGTATATGAACCTTGTATTTTGATGTTGAGACCTTATAATTTGATATTGAGACGTTAGACTTATACCACATCATGTGTAGACGATTACCATTTTTGGATTCAGATCTAGTTATGATAACCTGTCTATGGGATTAATCTTAAGGTTGATTGATTCGTGATTGAGGTTAGAGATTCATATTTTATGTGGAGTAATTATCAGACATGATGTTCCTTTAATTGATGATTTTCAGATGGGAATTTAATCTGAGTATTGAGGATGATTTAGTTATGATCTCACCTTGTTAAGAGATTGGGTTCTTGATATTTGATTGTTATAGGGACTTAGAATTGATCTGGGATTCACATTCCTTTTATTAGACCTTGATCAATATATAGATGAGATTGACTTTGTTAGATTATCATCAGGTATTGTGTGTATATTTTACCTCTAATATCGATGTGTAACATGATCTTAGTTTTGGATTATTGAAACAAGGATTTTCGGATTTGCCCTGATTATATTGATTTTGTACCGATGATCTTATCGAAGTTAGATATTGGATATAGAGATGATCGAGATATCATATTGATCGAGGATGTTGCACTTCTTAATCATGATTTTGATTACAGTTGGATAAATTTGGTTTTCAAGGATGTTTCATTTTTTATTTGTAATCTCGGTAGTTATAGTTTTAGTCGATCTCGAGGATATCAGTAGACTGCTATTCGTGATGGATTCCTAGTTATTGTTGTTATTCCGTTATAGAGATAGAATTATTGTGAGAGTAGTTTCATTGATATCGATGATAATATATATATATATATATTCAGAGTTTGATAACAGTTATTATTTGATCTCAGTTATTGGTGATTAGAGGATTAGAATAGATTGGTAGGGATGAGAGAACTGATTACTGATTCATTGAGATGGTGATTACTGTATCAGATACTTGGCCTTGGATTCAATGTTTGATGTTACAGTGATTGTTATTGAGATTATGAGTTGATGGATTAGTTACTTATATCTCTTTAGTACGGATGGATGAGTTTTTGATCAGTTCTAGTTGAGACAGTCTATTGAGCAGTATTAAGACTGTTACTACTATTATTTATGTTACTGAAAGTTACTGGAAAAGTATCGTTTGACCGTCACACCCTATACAGTCATATTGTTCGTCTTATGCACGGTTACTGTTACTGTTCGCTGTTACTGATATTGTTCACCGTGTATATGATTACTGTTGACTGTTATACTGTATTGTTATTATCACTGTATCATCCCAGCATTATAAGTAACATGGATATTGATTATCATAACCGAATTAAATAATAATGTAAATGGACAACTTACACTGGGATTGAAAAAATTGATGGAGGAGACATCATCTGTATTTTGGGTGGACCTAGGATACAGGTTGCACAGCTAAGATACGGTTCCACTGCAAGATTCCGGGGGATAACTGACATCCCATCTGTTTATTATTCTACAGTATGATTGTGAGTATTGTTCCACAGTGATATTGTGACTACTGTTACTGACTACCTGGGGTTGGGCCTGTACAGCACCGGGCATCTGGGTCGTGGTCCCGGATATGTACGGGACCCACCTAAAGCATGGACAATGTCTCCAACCGATCAGTTTCAATAACTTAGGATCCTGATTGACACGTGTAGTAGGCGTAGTATGGGATGCGTCTATTACAGGTGGCAATTGGTGTTCGCTAACATAATAAATAATAATGAACTGTTTATTGTGTATTGTGACTGACTGTAATCACCTGACTATACATATATATAACTATGATAGACATATAATTGTACACTTGACCGGATTGTATACCTGACTAGTGACATATACTAGGTACATATCTTAACATCAGTCGTTTTCTTTTATCATGATTTCAGTTATATATCGTTCATAACTTTGTTCTTGATATCGATTATTTTGTTATCTTTTATTTCAATTTATGATGTTGTTATTGCTTACATTATTTTTATGCACGAGTACCTTTCCCTTTACACACACTCATTAGGTCACTTCTGATGACCCTGGATTTGCAAGTCTAGATACTGGATGCTTCATGTTATTGATTAGGTTTTCGATAAGACTGGACATGTTGCAATGAGATGGAGTTTCTTTCTACCTGTTCTAGAATTATTGCCTTCCTTTTCATTCCTGTTGATTCTGGAGTTTTCTTTATTCTCTATACATTGTTATCAGTTGTTATTCCTTTTCTGTATTCATGTGATCTCAGGTGTGGGCATTCTGAAATACACCTAAAGGGGGTGAATATGTGTATGAGCTTATCTAAGGACAAATGATGCGAAATTAAAAACTAATTGCAAACACTATGTGTAACTAAAGAGTGTAGCCGAATTCCCGGTGAGGGGCTCTGGACTATCTCCTCTAGATTCCTTTAAATAAGAGTTGAGGTGCTATATGAAGCTCTCTTGGTTCAACACAAGTATGGGCATGTTCGTAGGGAGGAATTGAATTGAGCAAGAGTTCAGAGTAAACCGTTTAAGTCCGTGTGCTGATTATCAAACTCTGAATATGTATGAAGATTTACTTTGCTCCTTCGAATCACCGTTGTAGCACAAGCTATAACGGGTCGTATCCGCAGGGAGGGCTAGCGATGGAAGCGTTCACGGTTTTTTATGTTGAAGTTTTTGAGAAGAAAAATGAAGGTTCTTCTTTGTTTAAAATTGAAAAACAAAACAAAGTAGAAAGAGAGTGAAGAATCTTTGTAGAGTTTTTAGGAAAAGAAAAACGGAAGCGAGATAAACGGAATAAAAAATGGTGATGTTGGAAAGTGAGAAAGTTTTAGAAAAGAGTTTTAAAATTCAATTGAGAGAAAGCCATGACTAACTTTCTATACTACTAACTTACTAAGCTCGTTGGGTGATTCATGCCTCATGTAGATTCATTGGCAATAGTACATCTTGCTTTGTCAAATCAATATGTTACCCCAATTGAGGATGTGTTCTCATCTAGGCTTGGCTAGGTGGCCTCCTTGGATCATCGACTCCTAATAGATTCTCAATAATGGAACATAGGTATTCACACTTAGGTATGCTAAATAAGAATGTAAAATTCATTAGTCTATCAAAGCTATAACAGGCTAGAATGAAATAAAAAATTTGTACAATAGGTGTTAGCATACTAAAATGATCCATCTTCATGTTCCATCAAGGCACTTGTTCAAGAGACAAGGCTCTAAATGAGGCACACATGAATCATATAGAGGTGATACAAAGTATTCACTAAGAATTGAAACACAACTCATCATCATTGGGAATAAAAGACTTGTTAATTACAAGACTAGAAATAAAAATATCTAATGATTCATATGTGTTAGCAATCACCCAAGAGTTAGTAGTTAGTAGTGTTAGAAATTAGTTAGTCATGTTAGTAGATTAGCTAGCCATAGAAAAGAAAAACAAGCAATAAGACATGGTAGAAAAACTAGTGCAAAAAAGTAAAGAACTTGGAAAGTAAATGTAATAGAACAAGAAAGATTTGAGGAAGGAAAGCTTGAGCCTTTGTATTGAGTTGTCACTTCTTCAATTACAGAGATCTCTCTCACCCTCACTCTCTCTTTTCTGGATCTAGAAGGAGAAAATAAAAATTACACAAGAAGACTAAAGAGAGTTTAAGAAATCCTAACTAATTACCTAAACAAAATGCTATTCTCTCATCCTTTTTTTACAAAGGACCTGGGGGTCTATTTATAGGCTTCAGGAGAATATAACGTCCCACAACAGCCATAGGATCAAAAGCTTGATCAATTGCCAAGGAAGTGTCGCGGATCCACGGCCAGGGCTGCGTTTCCGCAGCAGCATCTTGGCCGTTGCACCAACGATTTCTCTGACATTCCGTTATGCTGTGTGTGCCTAGCTGGAGCTTCTAGAAGTTAGAGAATATATTTTGGATCGTTCCAGAATTGGGTTTCATTGTTGAGGGCTCCTAAAATCACAATTCCTTAAAAATCTCAAGATTTGGGCCTTCTTCTCCATTAAAGAATGGACCTAAAAAATAAGAGAGAAAAACAATAAAAATCCTATTTTTATTAACATAAAATATGGTAAGGTGGTATAAAAATGATGCAAAATGAACTCCAATCACGTACACAAACAATACCAAGCATATATATGTTATGAGCAATATGATGCAATGCAATATATAAGAGAGAAAGTTTAGAGATAGTAGATCAAACGCAAACACCGAGATATGTTTCGAGTTTTGAGCTACTGCTCTACGTCCCCCGCCTTCACACAGAAGGATTTTCACTATATCCACACAGGACCTCCCACACAGGGAACCTCCACCGAGAAATTTGCAATTACCTTCATAATAAGTTAGTCATCTCAAAACTATGGTGAAAGGCCTCTAGGCTAACAATCTCCCCCTTTTTGATGATGACAAAACTTATGAGGTTATATATATGCATTCATTAAGGATAGGCTTCCTAGATCTCTCCTTAGCATATGCATGATCAATAAACATATAAAGATATGCAATGAAGCTCAAGATTCTAATAAAACAATATATATGCATAACACATAGTAAAACATGCATATATAAACCTGAATTCTTCTCCCCCTTTTTGTCACTCATCAACAAAAGGGTGAAGTCAAATAAACAATAAACATAAACAAAGATTTTGATACCAATAAGCACAATCAATTTAAAGAGAACCAATTGAAAGAAATAATTTTTTTTAAATTGATACCAATAAAAGAACATGATATCAATTGAAAATAAACACCAAATTTTTAGGTAAACACTATATTTTGCAATAAGGATACCAATTTAAAAATAATACCAATTTAAAATTATTGATACCAATATTTAAAATGTAAGCATATACCAAAACAAAATATTTTTTATCATAAAAACTGGAGTAAGATACCAATTAAAAAGTAAAACCAATTGAAAGATAAAATAAGAATTTTTCTCCCCTTTATGAAATATCAATAAAAATAATGCATAAGCTTGTATATGTTATCAATTGAAAAATAATTGACATTAAGAACTAAATCAAGCTTAGTAAGAAATAATTTGTGCTAGAGATATATAGATAAAACAAGCACAATCAAATTATATATATGTATGTATGAAATGGATATACCAATTGAAATTGATACTAATTGAAATTTGAAGCATTCACATATATAAAAAACAAATATGAGTATACAAACATAAAATTCCTTGAAGATCAAGTGTATAACTCATACCTATCGCCCTATTCATGCATATGTTTAAAAAAATATTCAATAAGGGTATGCAAGGTATGGTCGCCTATCCAACCTCCCTTAGAAGGTAGGGTTTTAAAAAATAAGAGTTTGAAAATATTTTAATATGTTTGAAAATTTAACCAATTGAAGAATAAAGACTAGTTTTAAAGATAATTTTTTAAACTAGTCGAAATCCTTCAAGTAAGGAATAAAACAATAATATATACATGAGATCATGAAAAATCACACAATAATTGACACTCAAGATATATAGAACACATATAAAACTCATGAAAATAAAGTCATGAGTAAACATCAAACATAGAATGTAAGAATCATGTAATCAACATCATGGAAATAGGCAATGAAGCTCAATAAAATTCCTTTTTAAACATGAAAAACATAAAAATATAATTTTCATTAACATAATACAAACTTCAAGGAATATGTATGTTTTGTCTAAACTAGAAGTATACATACATATCCCAAACACAAGTGAGTTCTTAATAAAATTTTGCATGAAAAACAAGTGACTCTAAGATATACATATATATCTAATAGTTTTAGATAAAATTAACATATACATGAAGAAAAACACATTTTATGAAAACGTGTACAACAATAGGGAAAACAAGTAAAGATGTAAGAATTATTAAAATTAGGTTATACAAGTGCATCCAATGGGTACACATGAGTAATAAAGTACAAACATATGATAAATAAATGTGGCTCATTAGTTGTACAAGTATAAACACAACTTTTAATAAAAGTTTCATCTAAACATGTAATCAAAACATTAAGTGCAAAATCATCAACAAACATGATCATTAAGGTAAATGCACGTGTTTTAGAGATAGGATATACACAATAGTTAAACAATAGTGAGAACACAAAATATGAATCCATATGAACATGAGTATATCTCAAATACTACATATGTATATCACAACTCTTATACATGTCATTTAACACGATAATAATGAAAAACAAAAACATGCTAAAAGTCTATCAATGAGAAAATATGTAAACAAAATGAGAGTTAGAGATAGTTACCAAAACCATTAGGGCTAATCTCTAGGTCTCCAAACCATGGTGGTCCTCCCATCAAAGTTCCCTTGAAAGTGATGCATCCAAAAGTATCACCATTTAGCTCGGAACGCATCCACCATCAAGGCACCAATACCCTTATGTCAAGTGAGAGCCCACACCTACATCAAATATAATAGAGGTAGATTTTGGTACCCATACCTTATTGGGTCCAAGGGGTTAGCACCTTTTCTAACCCAAACAAATTTATATGCAAAATTTGAATCATTTATTTTATCATAACAAAATTTTGCAAGGTGGTCCATACGTCCACAATGTGTACAAGTGTACACATGAGCATACATAGAATCATGTGTGTGAGCATGATGAGCATGTGTATGCCATGTATGGTGTGCATGCATATGAAGAGCATGTTCCTTATGAAACATAGATTCCAAACGTGCGTGGTTCATGGCACATTGGCTTAAAGTAGAGCCCAAACAATCTACACTTTTCTTCAATATACACAAATATCATTTTTAATGATTGAAGAAGAAGTGGAGCATACAATAGAAATACTAGATGGTGAAGTTATAGTAGCATAGCAAACATGAGAAGATAAATCATTTTTCAAAGAAGTATTTTCATTAGAAAACAAATCCAATTCTTTTGAAATTAAAGCAATTTTATTTTTCAAAGAATTGTTCTCTTTTAAAATAATTTCAAGTTTTGAAGACAAAACCTCATTTCTCTTCAAAATATCATCACAATCATTTTTACTCTTTAAAATTTTGTTTTCATTTAGAGCAAGGTCAAGTTGGGATTTCAAGGAGTCCCTTTCACTTGAAATCTGATCCCTCTCTTGTAAAATCAAATCAAGTTTTGAAAATAAAATTTTATTTTCTTCTTTTAATTCAAAGCTTTTCTTTTTCAAAACTTTGTATTTTGCTAGCAAGTTTTCACAAACTAATGAAATTTCTTTATTCAAAGCATCGTCATCCATATAGTCATCACCTGAAGAACTAGCACTATCATCTAGTTGAGTATCCGAGTTTACTTCAAGAGAGTCATTCCCTTGGACCATGAAGTAAGCTTGTTCGGACTCATCTCCACTAGATTCTTTCTCCATAAAGTTTGTCGTTTGAAGCTTGGAAGAGGTCAATGTATTCCACACTGCAAAAGTGGAATCACAATGAGAAAGCATAGATAAATTTTTTTTTACTAAGTTAATGCTTTTGTGCATAGGGCTTGTGCATTAGTCTCAGTGTACTTGGTATTATCAAAATAGATTTTCTTGATAGTGGCAAGATAGACATGCAAAATAGGGCTTTTAAATAAGCACTCATCCTAAGCTTCCATATATCGATGTTACAAACATCAAACATGGGAGGGGAAAGATGATCCATGAGTGTATAAATAATATGTGTGCAAATGCAAATCTAGATTAGCTAGCTAAGATCTCGCTCCTAGGTGGTTAAACCTAATATCAGAAGCGTAGGCTCTGATACCAATTGAAAATACACCTAGAGGGGGGTGAATAGGTGTATGAGCTAATCTAATGACAAATGATGCAGAATTAAAAACTAATTACAACACACTATGTATAACCAAAGTGTGTAGCCGAATTTCTGGTGAGGGGCTCTGGACTATCTCCTCTAGATTCTTCTAAATAAGAGTTGAGATGCTATATGAAGCTCCCTTGGTTCAACACAAGTATGACACACAAACAATACGAAGCATATATATGATATGAGCAATATAATGAAATGCAAGATATAAGAGAGAGTTTAGAGATAGTGGATCAAACGCAAACACCGAGATATGTTTTGAGGTTCGAGCACTGCTCTACATCCCTGCCTTCACACAGAAGGATTTCCACTATGTCCACACAGGACCTCCCACACAGGGAACCTCCACCGAGGATTGCAATTATAAAGTTAGGAGTACACAACTCCTCTCTCTAACACAACCACCGCTACATAAGAGGTAAGGCACAAAAGGCAAAGCAACAATCACCTCTACACAAAGAGGGACAAGGCACAAAGCCAAACAACAATCTGTTGGTCCAGAGGCCATCCACTCTAGTTTTGATGTTGATTAACTCATGTAGTTATAATTTACTAATAATCTTGTGATATTTAGTTTCAGATATTAGTAGGTGATTAGCTTCAACAAAGGTGCTTTGGAGCTTTCACATGGTGATTCAAGAGCTCGAGCGTCAAAGTTCATATCTAGCACTCGTTGGAGTTAAGCTCGGGGAATCGCATTTGGATAGAGTCGGCTTAGAGACAAGAAGACCTCGGTTTATTTTAGAATAGTTAGTTTAGATCCATTGTTAAAGGTTAGATAGTGTGATATGCTCAAGTTCACAATGCACACACTTATTTCACGTTTCATGATTGTTGGTTTTCGGTTTTGGTTTAACCGATCTTGGTTTTCATGAAAGACATGATATCAAAACAAGTTTACTTGGTTTAATGTATATTAGATTTGATCTATATACATGTATGCTTCATATTCTTAGAAAAGCTTATTTTGATAACCTATTCATGTATTTGGGTTTTGTATTTAAACAAAACTTATTTTCGGATTTAATGTCAAAAACATTGATATATATCTCTTTCATGTATATTAGATTCTATCCATATACTATATGCTTTAAAGTTGTTTCAATATCATATTTTTGTATTTATATGAGTTTTGAAAAAATTGGATTTCCATTTGAAAAATCCAAGTTTTGGAAAATACGGTTTTTGGTTTTTGGCAAAATTTATAAGTCACAAAAATGGTTCAAAATGTTTGTAACATGATTTGATTTTTACTCAAATATGTTTGTATTTCAAAGATATAATAAGAACTTATTTTTGTGGATTTTTAAAGATTTTATGGGATTTAATTAAATAATAAAAACCCTAGTTTTAAATCCTGAAAAATTGCCTGTCAGGCTCTGGCGGTCGACTGACCGGTTGACCGGACCAGGAGCCGGTCGACCAGAACGGTCGACCGATGTGCAAAGACGTGCACAAAGGCCAAGTTGGCTTGGCCGGTCGACCATGCGATCGACCGACTGAAGTCACCCCACTCTCGGGTGGGGGCGGTCGACCGGACGGTCGACCGTAAGCCTTGGCCCGGTCGACCGGGCGGTCGACAGGTCAGAGCGCAATTGCTCTCTGGATCGGCACGGTCGACCGCTGGGCTTAACGGTCATTTTTTTGACCGTTGGCCGGTCGACCGGAATGGCAAATTTGCCCTTGTCAACTGCCAACGGGCAAATATTGATTGGGCCTATTTAAACCCTAATCTTTGGCCAGTTTTCACTAAGTTTTTAAAAGAGAAAAATTTACATTCCTAAAGAGTATTTTCAGCAAAAGTTTTTGGGTTCAAAGTTCTTATCCTTTATTTGTTTTTAAGGTGTTGGAAATTCAAAGAAAATATAGTCTTTTGTGAATTGGTTTTTGGTTTAAAAATTCTATATCTATTTGGAGTTTTTCTCAAGCATTTTTCTTTGTTCCAAATACTTTATTTTCTCACACTTGAGCTTATCATTCTATCCTATCTATAGGATCCTTATTTTAGTGAGAAGATTTGGTTTGTGGTTGAAAGAGACCACCAAGTTGTAAACTTCCATCTTTGTGATATCCCTCTAGTGAGAGGTGATTGAGTTGATATCCCTCAAGTGTGAGGTGATAGTGAAAGTGGTGTTTGGCTCCCTCTAGTGAGAGGTGGAGATTGTGTTTGGCTCCCTCTAATGAGAGGTGGAGATTGTATTGGAATCCCTCAAGTATGAGGTCATTGATTTGTGTTGGCTAAGTGCCTACCCCTCTTGTGTGAGGTGGATTTTGTGTTGGTTGTGCCTTGCCTCTAGTGAGAGGTTGTATTCGGTTGGAGAGAGGAGTTATGTACTCCCAATTGTAATTGCCCCAAATCCTCAGTGGAGGTATCCTGTGTGGGTAGTCCTATGTGGACGAGTTAGTGGAAATCCTTCTGTGTGAAGGCGGGGACGTAGAGCTGTGTGCTCGAACCTTGAAACAATCTTGGTGTTTGCGTTTGATCCACTTTCTCTAACTCTCTTATATTGTGCCTTGCATTGATTCATATTGTCATATCACTCTTATATGCTTGGTTGTGTTTGTTTGTGAGCCTCACTTGTGTTTAACCACGAGAGCTTCATATAGCACCTCAACTCTTATTCAAAGGAATCAAAAGGAGTTAGTTCAGAGCCTTTCACCAGGAATTCGGCTACACTCGTTGGTTACACTAAGTGTGTTGCAATTAAGTTTTAATTTTCGCATTTTTGTTCATAGACTAGTCGTACACCTATTCACCCCCCTCTAGGTGTACTTTCAATTGGTATCAGAGCATACACTCCTGATATTAGGTTTAACCACCTAGGAGTGTGATCTTGGTGTTGCTAATCTAGATTTGCATTTGCACACTTATATTGTTTGCACACACTCATGGACTTTATAACGTCACCTATGTTTGATACTTCCAACATTGTTGTTTGGAAGGCTAGGATGTCCATGTACCTAAAAACCTTACGTTTGCATGTTTTCTTGCCGCTACCAAGAAATCCTTTCTTGATAATATCAAGCATATAGAGGCCAATGCACAAGCCCTTGAGGCACTTATAAGCACGCTTAACAAAGAATATCTTATGATGGTTTCTAACTGTGATTCCGCCTTTACAGTGTGGAACACGTTGACCTCCTCCAAGCTCCAAACGCCAATCATTGTGGAGGATGAATCTAGTGAGAATGAATCCGGACAACGATGCTACATGGTCCAAGGGAATGACTCCCTTGAGGTACATTCGGATACTCAACTAGATAGTGCTAGCTCTTCATTTGATGATCTTGATAGTATGGATGCCAATGCATTAAATGAAGAGTTATCTATTGTTTGTGAGAACCTCTTGGAAAAATATAAAGTTTTGAAAAAGAAAACTTATAAATTAAATAAAGAAAATAAGGATTTATTTTCAAAACTTGAGTTGGCTTTACAAGAGAAGATTGAGATTTCAAATGAGTGTGACTCTTTGAAAATCCAACTTGAACTTGTTTTAAATAAAAACAAGATTTTGAAAAGTAAAAATGATTGTGATGAAGTTTTGAAGAAAAATGAAGTTCTATCTTCAAAACTTGTTTTTG
The DNA here is from genome assembly GCA_038442645.1 of Agave tequilana. Classification (NCBI taxonomy): domain Eukaryota; kingdom Viridiplantae; phylum Streptophyta; class Magnoliopsida; order Asparagales; family Asparagaceae; genus Agave; species Agave tequilana. Next base: position 102,704 of record JAVJIF010013570.1, on the reverse strand, counting down.
TTTTAAAAGAAAATGATTCTTTGAAAAACAAAATTATTTCTATTTCAAAGAAATTGGATTTGATGTCTAATGAAAATATTTCCTTGAAAAATGATTTAGATACTCATGTTTGCTATGCTAGTGTAGCTTCATCATCTAGAATACCTATTGCATGCTCCACCTCTTCTTCCATTATTAAAAATGATATATTTATGTTAAAGAAGAGTGTTGATTATTTGAGCTCCACTTTGAGCCAATGTGCTTTGAACCATACACGTTTGGAATCTATATTTCAAACGAAACAAGTTCCTTCTATGCATGCACGCAAACCACGTCATACACATGCTTCTCACGTTCACACCCATCACACAATATATGCTCATGTGTACACATGTACACATTGTGGACGTAAGGGCCACCTTGCTAAGTTTTGTTATGATCGTATACATGATTCAAATTTAGCAACTAAATTTGTTTGGGTTAGGAAAGGAGCTAACCCCCATGGACCCAAAAGAGTATGGGTACCAAAGACCACTCCTATTCTATTTGATGTAGGTGTGGGTTCTCACATGACGTGAGAGTGATGGTGCCTTGAGGTGGATGCGTTCCAAGCTTAAAAAGGACAATTTGGATGCATCACTTTCAAGGGGAGTTTGGTGGGAGGACCACCTTGGTTTGGAGATATGGAGATGTGCCTTATCGGTTTTGGTAACGATCTCTAACTCCTTATTATGTTTACATGCTTTCATATTATTCACTTCTAGCATGTGTTGATGTTTCATGATTAGGATGTTAAATGTCATGATATTTAAATTGGTGATATACATGATTAGTATTTGAGACACCCATGTTTATATGAATTTATATTTAGTGTTCTCACTTTAGTTTAACTAATGTGTATGTCCTAACTCTAATGCATGTTCATTTACATAATGATCATATGAGTTTTGTTTTGAATTCCATGCTTCATGGTTTGATTACAAGTTTAGATGTTAGTTTTCATTAAAACTTGGATATATACTTGTATAACTAGTGAGCCACAAATAGATTATTATATGTTTGTGCTTGAATGCTCATTTGTACTCATTAGATGTACTAGTATAGTCTAGTTTTGATGATTCATACATTTTGACTTGTATTCCATATTTTTGACATATTTTCATGTTTATGTTTAATTTCAGTATATGTCTATTTTGTCTAAAACAAATAGTTATACGTATATATCAATGAGCCACTTGCTTTCATGCAAATCTTTATTATGGACTCAATTGTGTTTAGGGATATGTATGTATACTTCTAGTTTAGACAAAACATACATATATCTTGAAGCCTCTATTTGACTTTGATGATTTTCATGTTTTAATAAGGAATTTCATAATTGAGCTAAATTGACTATTTTCATGATTATGTTTTTCACATAACTTGTACACTCATATTATTTGATGTTTTCTCATGATTTTGTTTTCATGAGTATTATATGTGTCTATTGATTTTGAGTGTTGATGATCGTGTGACCTACATATTTTTCATGAAATATAATTTTGCTTTATTCCTTACTTAAAGGATTTCGTACTAGTTTTCAAATTTTTCATATAACTAGTTCGTATTCTTCATATGATAGAGTTTTCAAACATATTATATTTTCAAACTTATTTTTGAAAACCCCTACCTTCTAAGGGCGGCTGGTTGGGCGACCATGCCTTGTATGCTTATTATTGAAAATCCTTTTAAACATATGCATGAATGGGTGGTAGGGAATATAAGTTATACACTTAATTCTTATTATACTTCAATTGGTATCATTGGATCTTTTCAATTGGTATCACTATTGACATTCTTTTTGTATACTCATATGTTTTTATATATGTATGCTTACACTTTAAATAGTATCAATCTCGATTAGTTATATATTTTTATATATGTATGCTTACACTTTAAATAGCATCAATTTCGATTGGTATTTAATTTCCCATACATATATATGTATTTTATTTGTGCTTACTATATCTCTATATCTTTGAGCACAATTTTGGTTATGCTAAGCTTAATTTCTTAAATGACTATTATATTTCAATTGATTATGTTTCAATTGGTATCTTATATAAGCTTATGCATCATTTTGTTTGGTATTTCATAAAGGGGGAGAAAATTCATATTTCACCTTTTAATTGGTTTTGTTTACCTTTGGTATTTTACTCCTACACTTTATGTTGAAAAATGATTGAAAAATGATATTGATTTTTTTTGGTATCATATGCTCCTAATGAAAAATTACTTTCAATTGGTACTAATTTATACAATTGTTATTAAGATTACCTATATGTTTACATCTTTCAATAGATATCAAATTTTTTTTATGTTTTATTTACTTTCAATTGATATAATATAGACATGTTTATTTAAATTAAAAACATTTGTTTTATGTACTTTCAATTGGTATGTTTTATTTATTTTCAATTGATATCATGATGCACTAAATTGATATTTTTTTTCAATTGGTATCATAATCTTTTGATTTAATTTCACCCCTTATTGATATTTTTTTGTTTAAGATAAAAAGGGGGAGAACATTATTTTATTGTTTACTTTAACCCCTTTGTTGATGATTGACAAAAAGGGGGAGAAGTATTTGAGTTTATATGCATGTTTATTATAGTTTATATGCATGTTTATTGTTTATTTATAAGTTTATATCAAAGTTTGTTTCATATTGGTATCAAGAGATTTTGTTTGATGTTTTGTTGATATTGGTATCAAGAGAGTTTATTTTATTGTTTTGTTTTATTGGTATCAAGAACTTTTGTTAAAATTTTTATTATTGGTATCAAGAGCTTTTATTACTTTTATTGATAAAGCTTTCAATTGAAATTTTTATTGATATCAAGAGCAATTATTTAAAGAACATGTTTATTTTAATCTTATATTTTCAATTGGTATTTAAAAACATGTTTATGTTAAAAAGAAGGAAAAGTAATTTATTTTAAAAAAATTTGGTATCAAGAGCATGTTTCTTTCATTGTTTTATGCATGTTTATGCATATTCATGTTTAACATTCATTGCATATCTTATCGTTTATTGCTATGCATGAGTTAAGGGGGAGCTTCCTTGAAGCTTAACTTTAATCTACGCATATATAACTCCATGAGTTTTGTCATCATCAAAAAGGGGGAGATTGTTGGCCCAGAGGCCTTCCACTCTAGTTTTGATGATGATTAACTCATGTAGTTATAGTTTACTAATAATCTTGTGATATTTAGTTTCAGATATTAGTAGGTGATTAGCTTCAACAAATGTGTTTTGGAGCATTCACATGGTGATTCAAGAGCTCGAGCGTCAAAGTTCATATCTAGCACTCGTTGGAGTCAAGCTCAGGGAATCGCGTTTGGATCGAGTCGGCTTGGAGACAAGAAGACCTCGGTTTGTTTTAGAATAGTTAGTTTAGATCCATTGTTAAAGGTTAGATAGTGTGATATGCTCAAGTTCACAACACACACACTTATTTTAAGTTTCATGTTTGTTGGTTTTCGGTTTTTGGTTTAACCGATCTTGGTTTTCATGAAAGGTATTATATCAAAACAAGTTTACTTGGTTTAATGTATATTAGATTTGATCTATATACATGTATGCTTCATATTCTTAGAAAAGCTTATTTTGATAACCTATTCATGTATTTGGGTTTTGTATTTAAACAAAACTTATTTTCGGATTTAATGTCAAAAACATTGATATATATCTCTTTCATGTATATTGGATTCTATCCATATACTATATGCTTCAAAGTTGTTTCAATATCATGTTTTTGTATTTATATGAGTTTTGAGAAAATCGGATTTCTATTTGAAAAATCCAAGTTTTGGAAAATACGTGTAACGCCCCAATCCCGCAGGTACGGGGACGTTATGGCGACGTACATACGCGAGGTGAAAACACTCTCACGCGTACGTTAAGCCTCAGTACAGGACATAATATCCATATACACAAGGGTTCCAGCAGGAAATAAGCACAAGAATACCTGTAGAAAGAGGTTAGTGATTAAAGAACAACAGGGATAAATAAGATAACAGCAATAAATCATAAAGATACCTATGAATAGTCTCGATGAGGAATCTCCTATGTAACTCCAAGGCACTATCTGATAATACGGTGACTCGGATCTCCAACCTGGGCATGCAAACCCAGGGTCATCAGAAAGCGACCTAGTGAGTGGTAAAATGAAGGAGGCAGTAATATATACTATAGTAATACAAGCACGATACTAATATATACTACATGATGTTGTACTAGTGATACCATATAATAAGTATATAATCCTGTCATCTTTTAATATCATCACTACCTAGCCGGTTATTATCGGGTCATGTCTCTAGTAGTCTCCCCTTTTATATAATAATGAATGTAATCTAGTGGTGACGTGACAGAGGTGAACATGCAGATGGGAAGGCGCAATATAACTATAAGACGGTGTTGTGCATATACAATCATAATGTCTGTAAGGTATACAGCAAATAGAATATATGCAATGCAGAACATGCGTAGTATGCCACCACAGAAAATATAACATATACCAGGTAAAGTAACAACGTATACATGGAACATGATGGCGGATAAACTATCAGGAGCAGGAACAAGTACAACTAAACAATAGTATACATGTATCAGGCAAGTCATATCATTTATACAATAGTGGAAATCAGTACCACCTGGTATTTTAATCAATCTCTTCTAGTGTCCCATACCACTGGCAGTTCATACTGGAGCCCGTACTCCAGTTGAACCCATCCGGACATGGCCTACGGGTACCATTATCCAGACGAGAGAGTGACCAAATAACAAGTGTTCCCGATGTCACTATTGTTTATATCATTTTATTATGTTCATTGGAAACCAACTGGTCGAGGAGCTCTAGTCAGGTGGGTGTATCCCGTGCATACCCGGGACAACGGCCTTAAACAGATCCCTGGCTGCTGAGACCAGGGCCAGCCCGCTAAGGCTGTAACATGTAACAGGATCTCAATGAGCTAAAACATAACGAGAAACGGGAGCTCATGAGTAACAGATGGTAGCCAGCACTACCCCGTCCCCTGCAGTGGGACAAACAATGGATCCAGATATCCACCCGATAAGATCTAATCAACCGTCAAGTCTCCCTCATACCCAAGTTCTCTTTATTATCTTTCACTATATAGTATATTAGGAACAAGTACATGATATGGTACATGTAACATGATAACATAACATGAGCTCTGTTGATAGTATAAAACAAGATAACGGGAAACGGGAACAATAGATGTGGGATTCTACACATCGCATATCAACAGCTCATGTATCTGGTAACGGGGATAACAATATCAGTAACGGGAAACAATCATATAACATGAATACGGTAACATGTCCCAATATCAGTAACGGGAAACAATCATATAACATGAATACGGTAACATGGAACATGTATTGCATGTGTAACAAGGATATGGAAACATGACATGCAGGTGTAACAGTGATATGTAATCATGATATAACTGTAACAATAATATGAAATGCGGAAGTCCGTGCTTTGGTCTCTCCGTGTACCAGTGGAAGGTATATGTGTAGCAATAATCCGTGTAATGTCTATGTAATAACAGTGATCAGTGCATCCATGTAACGAGGATATCAATATAACATGACGGTATCCAGTGTACTAGTACATCAGTAGGTCACAAACATGCAGTACGTAATGGTGCGACGTGTACATGAAACTACATGAAATACTACAGGAATACCGATATTCAGTGTAACTAATATCTACATGCACTATAGTGCTTAGTGTACCAGTGGGTCGGTAAGGGTGATAGTGGAATAGTGACAAGATCCCGTATAATGAAGTACGCGTGTCTTGGTGTCCATGTAGCAGTAGTGTGCGACTATAATAGTTATCCATGCAGTGACAGTGTCTAGTGATTCTTTAATTGATCATCTAGCTTAGTGTTTATGTTTACTCACATTGTATACAGATTCTTATTACAAAACATGACGTTTCTCGAGTTAAGTTAGTAATTTAACAGCGCTACTGCTTAACCCATACTTACGGTTTCATAATGAAAGCTAAACATGAAGAAATAAATATCATTTAGAAAAGGAAAACACTCACACACTAACCATGGGAAGATAGCTCTCTTTCCCACGATCGCAACGGATCCAGAATCGTCCAAATCGGAGTCTGAATGCTCCCGATATCGCCCGAATACTAAAAATCAGTAAAATAGGTTAAATATGCAAATAAAAATATTAAATGCAAATACTAAAAAGTAGTGGGGGTTTTATGCAAAATTAACTTTATTGGGTTGGATGCAGGTAGGCGGGTTAACGGGTCGGGTTTTGGATCCGATAACCCGAACCTATAACTTAACTTAATGGGTAAAAGGGTTAACGGGTTAACGGGTTGGATTTAATGGGTTTCCCACTTAACCCATTAGGGTTAATGGGTTTGGGCTTAACCCAAACCCACAAAGAAAGTTTACAGCAGCAGCAGCTTGCTGTTGCTGCTCCTGCGCGGCCGGCCGGCCAGCCCAGCTGGCCGGCGGCGGTTCGGGCCCGGCCGAGCAAGAGAGTGAGAGAGAGAGAGTGAGGGAGAGAGAAACAGAGAGAGGGGGGAAAGAAACAGAAGAAAGAAAAGAAAGAAAAGAAGAAGAAGAAGAAGGAAAAGAGGAGGAGAGGGGGTGGCGCGGTGGCGGCCGGGGGCGAGGCCTGGTCGCGGCCGGCGGCGGCGGCGGCGGCCTGCGGCCTGGCCTGGCTGCGGGTCGCCCTCCCCCCTTTTCGGGTGTCTGCAGCACAGAGAGAGAGGAGTGTGGGGGGAAGGAGAGAGAGTGTGTTAGAGAGAGAGAGAGAAATTGGAGAGAGAGAGTTTGAGAGAGAGAGTTATAGAGAGAGGAACAGAGGGGGAGGTTTTAAGGGGAGAGGAGGGGTGGAAGCTGATCAAAGGCAGTGGGGGAAGTCGCTGGAAGAAGGAAGAAGAAAGAAAAGAAAGAAAAGAAAGATTAAAAATTAATATTTTATTATTATTAAATTGGCCCGATATTCGACTAGCTCCGAACGGTGCCCAAAATTACAGAAAATAGAGAAGAAGTCTGGAGTGAACTAATCCTAACGGATGGGAAGCAAGACGATGCAAGGAAAGCGAGAAGAAAATCAGGTGTTCTGGTTGACAACAGGAAGGAAGGAAGGAAGACAAACGAGTCAAGGAATACATTGTCAAGGTCATGGTATTCTTGTACTCGGAGCTGGAATCTCCAAATTCAGATACAGAGAAGTTTATCTAAACCTGATTGTACTATTGGTAAGAGCCCGAGTATTGACCCAGGTGGTTACCCACACCAGGTGTGAACCTAGGCTCTGATACCACTATGTAACGCCCCAATCCCGCAGGTACGGGGACGTTATGGCGACGTACATACGCGAGGTGAAAACACTCTCACGCGTACGTTAAGCCTCAGTACAGGACATAATCTCCATATACACAAGGGTTCCAGCAGGAAATAAGCACAAGAATACCTGTAGAAAGAGGTTAGTGATTATAGAACAACAGGGATAAATAAGATAACAGTAATAAATCATAAAGATACCTATGAATAGTCTCGATGAGGAATCTCTTATGTAACTCCAAGGCACTATCTGATAATACGGTGACTCGGATCTCCAACCTGGGCACGCAAACCCAGGGTCGTCAGAAAGCGACCTAGTGAGTGGTAAAATGAAGGAGGCAGTAATATATACTATAGTAATACAAGCACGATACTAATATATACTACATGATGTTGTACTAGTAATACCATATAATAAGTATATAATCCTGTCATCTTTTAATATCATCACTACTTAGCCGGTTATTATTGTTGACACTTAAAAAAAAGACAAGATCTTCATTGGTCCGAACAATGTCTAAACTTGTTGACATTTACAAAAGACAAGTGACAGACGAGCTGAAGACCAGTTTTCACCCATCTCCGAGGGACAAGGAAGCAACTTGGACTCCACTGATCCAGCAAGCAGACAGTGAACCCAGATTGTTTCTAAACAAACCTCAGCAGGTCTAAGGTGCTAGCACTTAGCATTACATGAGCCCAAAGGGATAGCCTCGCTTGAGAGGCTAATATCACTCGACTTCGCCTTGAAGCCATTCAAAGCCTCGCCAGGAAGCTAACTCGCAAACTTCGCCACAGAGGACTTCCAGCTCCGCCAAAGGGTTTCTTTCGGACTTCGCCAGAAGCTGCCTCTAGCTCCGCTACGAGCTCAATGCGGACGGCTCCGCTATGAATCTGTCACGGTCAACCTTTGACCAATCAAATCTCCGGATGAGATCGGATCCAATCAGATCAAATCTAATTAAGATCAAATCAGAGATCAAATTTGGCAGTTGATTGCCACAATCTCTTGACTCTTCTAAAACGAGTAAGAGGATCAGGGGAAATCCTCCAACGGTATGGAAAGGATCGAGAAGGTCAACCGACCTGCCAATTCTAGCTTCGCAGAAGCTGATCTTAGCCTCGCAGCAAGGCTACTTTTCAGATTTTAAACAGATTCGATTCAATCTGTTTTCATATTTTCAAGAGACAATTATACCCTTGCTCTCCCTATAAATAGCCCGCCAGGGGTACAAGGAGAGAAGGGCATACGGACGCACGAGACCAGAGACGAGGATCGATCGATCAAGGCACAGAGGCATACAAGAGGACTCCACAAGCAGAGGCTTCTTCAAAACGCACCGTGCGTTCTCAAATTCAGAGACCTTTTAGAGAATTGCTTTCTCTATTCAGGGTGTTGATACCCTAACATCGTCCTTCTTCTCAAGGAATCTCCGGAACCAGGCGAGAAGGAATTCCTAATTGAAGGCGATTTTGAGAAGCAGCAAGAGGGTTCTACCAACCTTCTATCCTCTGATTCCCCGAACCAGGCGAGAAGGGAATCTCATCGCTCGCATCGTCAAAGGGACAAAGTGGTCGCGCGCTGACCAGACTCCTATCGGCACACTTCTCCAGAATCTCTGAGGAGATCTACTTGTAATCTTTTTTAGAATACTTGTAATTTAGCTCCTCAAACTCTTTTTTGTAAGTTTTCCCCCCTTTGCAAACATAATGGAAAACAAGATGGCGACTCCGCTGGGGAAGAATTCTCCACTGCCGAGAATCAAGTGTCGCAATGCAACGAACAGACCTTCAGGTCTAACTCTGAATTCAGAAAAGCCGGTGCAGCCAGAGCTTCTCTGGCTAAATCTTCAAGGAAAGTCTCTGCGGAGACTGAAAAGGTTCTCTGCGAACCTACTGCGGTTATTTGGCAGAGTAAGGAAGCACGTCCGCAGTCTGATTCCTTTACTTGTGAGAACTTGGTGGTTCAGTTCGATCAAGGAAGATTTGAAGAAGTCCTCTCTGGGGGTGGCCCAATGCTTCGAGCACGGAAGCATAGGAGGGTTTTCACGACCAAGGTTTCAAATAGAAACCGGAAGCAGAATTCCGCCAACACCCCTCAGCCTCGCGTGTGGCTAATCAGGTTCCCTGCGAACCTAAGTCTCCTCTGCCAAGGCGGGTATGGAAGCCTAAACAGGAGTCTTCAACCGAAGCTTCAGGCGTAGCTACGCCTAAACCGCGCCTCTCTCGCGAAGAAAAGGGCAAGATGCCTGTCTGCTCCAATCATAAAGTTACGACGGCAGTCATACCGTCGTCCAATTCAAGGGCAGCGATGCCTCGCGCCGGCCTCGTTCTCATGAACGAAGCTACTGTACCACAGCGTACGCGCAGGGTCCATGACCGCGAAGCTGAAACCAAAGTACCATCTAAGGCTAATTGCCTTCGCAACAGCATAGCGGGTAAAGCACCGCAGCATGCTCCACTTTCCAGTGCGTTAAGCACTAAGTTCGCGTCTAATGGCGAAGCTATAACTAAAGCACTGTTCAGTGCTAATCCCGGCTGCAGGGATAAAAGAAGCAGGACATCGCCCTATGCGCGATCCAAAAGAGCCTTTGCGCTCGATTGCAGGGACCCGACCGGGTCCGATTTGAGGAAATTGTTGACGGATAGACAAACCTCTTCCCCCTATTGCCAACACAGGGGATGTCAACTGCTGACACTCCACTCGGTCCATTGCCGGCTGGGACCAATCTCCGCCACGCCTCCAAGACGACGGTCGATTTTTGATCGACTATCGGTGCAAGTCCCGGTGAAACATCGCAAAAGGAGCATCTCGCGAGATCTACCCTCCGCATCCGTCAACATGACCGGAAGAGGACAAGAGTCCCCAGATCCAGACTACAGCCCAAGCTTGGGCGAAGTCTAGGTGCATGAAGAAGAGGGTGTTTTCCGAAACACCAGATCTAGGGTGGCGATACCCTACAATTACGAGCAGCCTTCTTCCTCGATGGCCCTAGCCTTGTCACAGCCCACAAGATCACTCCAATCATCGGACGGAGAAGATGAAGATAGTGGGTACGCCTCTTCGGCGACAGTCAGTTCGGTGCGAACAGACAGAGCATCAGTCAATATGGCTGATAACGTCAACGACGATCTTCGTCGGCGCCTGGAAGCCCAGGAGCAAACTTCCAAGACTCAGCAAGAGGCTCTGTGATTGATACACAATATTGCACATTTTACCACATAATTCCCATGCATATTACAAATAAATATATGATTTTTACTCATCTTCTCTATATATTTGCAGGTCCACACTCAAATGAGAGAAAGCCCAATAATCACTTTAATTAGCAATAATTAAAGGGATTAAATCCAAGATTAAAATAAAGCCCAAGATTTGAAATCAGAATCCAGATAGATCCGCGCGCCAATTGAAGATTCTAGAAGGCCACGTGGATAACAACCTCTCAACCAACCTACAACAGAATTCTGTTGTCCAACAGAATCCGTTTTGCCGCGCCCTTGCCGCGCACTCGCTGCAGTTCCAGGGTTGTTGAGATCCGGATTTTGCGCCAACAGAAAGGGCTCTTGAAGCTCTCTCTCAGCCTATAAATATCTGCACCTGACCTGCGAGAAAAGAGAGAATGGAGAAGAGAGGAGAAATTGTTAGTTGTTGTAATTTTCATAGGTTTTTCTCTAGGTTTAGTTCTTTAGTCCCTCTTCTTCTTCCCTAGATACTTTGTAAAAGAGAGAGATTGTGAGAGAGAGAGCTTGTGTAATCAAGGTGTGACAACTTGAAGCAACAAGGATTCATCCATTCTCCTTCCTCTACTTGAGCTTGGTTCTAGTTTACTTGCTTTCTTTAATTGCTTTCTTTACTTGCTTGCTTTAAATTCTTGCAATTTACTTCATGCTTTGTTTTTCTTCATTAATGGCTTGTAGTTAAATTTTCTACCATGTACTAGCTAACCACTAGCCTTGCCATCTTCACTAACTCATGGGTGATTACTTTAGTTCATCTTGCAAGTTGGATGGTCTTCTCTTCTCCGATGGGTTAAACCACCCGTCATCCAAGTGAGAAAGTAATTAGATCAACACGCAAGACAAATCCATGCCGATGAATCAACATGAGGCACGCATTCATTATCACGGAGTTTGGTAAGCTTTGGCAAGGTAGTAAGGTAAGCTAGTCATGGTTTGCTTCTTCAAGTTCACTTTCTTTTTAGTTGTTAGTCCAAATCCAATCTTCTTTGATTTCTTTCCACTTTTCCATCATGAACATATCCATCCATTCTTTCATTTCATTTTCCCATTTGTTTTTATTCTTATAAGCATAGAAGGATTCTCGTTTACTTTCTTCACTAAGGACCGTAACGCTTCTATTGCTAGCTCTCCCTGAGAATCGACTCGGTATAGCTCTATGCTATAACGGAGATAGGAAAGGGTACATCGAATACATTTTTATACTCCATAATACAACACCTTTCCCGTTTAATCAAAATGGCGCCGTTGCCGGGGAGAGCAACGGTTTTGATTTAAAGTGAAGAACTAAACGAATCTTCTTCTTTGTTGCAGGTTACAGGTTGAAGAAATAGGAAACTTCGCATTGCAGTGACATATAATTGGACCTGGGCCTCTGCTCTCGAAAGCAGAGACCAGGATCCCTCAGTTTTGCCGCAAATTCTGGGTTTTTGCCGCAGGATTGCGGCAATCCTGAGTTGACTACTTACAACTTTCTGCAGGGTCTCTAGCTCTGTAAAATTTAGCTGCTGCAATAATTAATACTTGTATTCTTCACCTTATATCTGCTAATAATCAACAGTAAAAAATTGGTTGTTAACGTTAAAAATTCATTAGACATTTGCATCATTAGGCACGTGTCTTTTCAATTCATTTACTTTTACTGTTGAAGAGTGCTGGATGCAAGGTACGTAAGCATTGCATGTAGACTAGGAATCATCTCTTGCTTGATTTTCATGCTTTGAGTGTATCCTAGTTATATTTCTTGTACACTTGCACAATTCAATTTTAAGGGCATAACCGATAAATAAGATAAGGTGGGGATTTTATCACCCTTTCCTTAGCCCGCAAATCATTTTCCCAAGCACTCACTAACCCAAGCCTAATTTAATAAAAAAGTAGACGTTGGCCCTAGGGACATTCGGACTCATCTAGGAGATTATCCTAAGGGGAAAAGTGTTAGAATTTTACTCTTGCAAAATCAGTGTCTAGGAAAGGGATTGAGGGCCGAAAGCCCGAAGGTTGCTGGTTACTTAATTAAGGAACGTCTCTGACGGAAAACCTCCCAACAACCTTGACCTTTCCTGGCTGATTAGCTTGTGGTCAAAGTCTACACTAAACCTCCCGTGGACGGTCTAATCAGTTAGGAGTCGTCTAGGGCATAGGTCTACCCTAACTTAGGTTAGAATTTTTTCTTTTTGTTTGTTTATTTGTTTGTTTCTTTTTGTTTGTATTTGAGTGTGTGATATGGCATTCAACAGTAACAATTCTTTTCATCCTAATAATAATCCATATTTCACACAGACTTCATTTTATTCGGATAATTCCAACCCGGTGTTTCATAATATGCACCAACCACATACGCCGGGTTGGCCTTATCCGAATCAATATGACCCATACCCCCCATCTAATAACTTTAATTTCCATAATAATTTCAACTCTTCACCGAGTAATTGGGGATTCACTTACCCCGAGCATAATTTCCAACCACTTTGTCCTCCTTCTCCACCCAGTCCACAATATTTTCAAGATACATACTCAATTCCACCAGTCCAAAATAAAATACCATCAATTTGGAAATGAGTATGCGTGAGTCCAAACACAAATCCCAAAATCTGATGGACTCACAATTTCACTATGACTTCCAAGACAACACTTCATCTTTCCATCAAAACAATGAAGTTATCAATTATGGAAAGATGCTTGAAGACATGACTCATGCTCAAAATGCTAGAAATCGTGACATAGATATGATGGTCGAATCTTTACGTTCTCACCGTTTGGCCAGATCTAGTGTCACTAGCCACTCTGTTAAAGAAGATGAGTCATGTAATTTTGGAAATCCAGATTCTATTTCAGCACAACCACCTGAACTTGTCCAAACTTCAGACCCCATTGACATTTTGGCAAGTTTTCCATTTCCTGAAATTGAACTTAAACATGAATATGATCCTGAACTTCCACTTGATGATTCAATTTTCCTTCCTGATTCAATTATGACTCCGGTGTCTTCACATGATTTCACTTCATTTCCCGAGTCAGTATTGGATCCAGTGCCAGTCCATTTTGAAATTGAATCGCCAATCTTTGATGATCATACTGAACTTGACCAATTCCATACTTTTGAAAGTCCCATTGATAAATTGACAAGTTCACATTTTTGTGGAATTGAACTACATGAGGAATGTGATCTTGAACCCCAACTTAGTGATTCAATTCTTTTTTCTGATTCAATAATGACTCCGATAACTTTACCTGACTTCAATCTTTTCCCGGAGTCGACATTGGATCCTTTCCCAATTCATAATGAAGTTGAATCACCCATCTTTGAGGATCACATTGAACTTGACCAATTATACACTTTTGATGATCCTAATGACAAATTGGCAAGTTCTCCATTTGTGGAATTGAACTCAATGAGAAATGTGACCTTGATTTTCTCAATCTCTTTACTTCTGAAACTGATTGTACAATTCTGACAGAAGATGCTGACCTTAGTTTTGAAGAATTGTATGGCGATGAGCTTGAATTCCTTAATCTTGGAAGTAAAGAGATATCACCCATATTAGGTCACATCCCATTGGAAAATGATTGTGGACTTGAGCTTCATTTTCTTGACTTGGACCAAATTCCTGAACTCATTCCGACTCCTGAACCATCACTTGACTTAAGTCACAATCCTGAGTCAGTATTCCTTCCTGAGTCCAAGTCAACCATTCTATCATTTCATACTCCATTCTGGGACAAGGATCTTGATAAACTTGACTCTGAAATTATTTTGAAAATTTGGAAATTGGATGGGGTCAAATTCCTAATAATAATCATACATGCATACATCATTCTTGTGGGTCATATTCATGATATTTCTGGTGGGTTCCTCAAAACCCAAAGCAAAGTTGATTGGGCCATGTTTCGTGGACCAATCAGACCACCACCGGAACCACCACCTTAAGGTAATTTTTTCCTTCCCTCTCTAATTTGTTTCAAGCATACATATATCATGATGCATTGAGGACAATGCATGAAATAAGTGTGGGGGAGGGTTTACTAACATAGAGTTTTTAGATTTTTTTTCTTTTACACTTCTTTTAGAAATAAATAAAATAAAATAAAATAAAAAGCTTTTTGAAATAAGAGACAAAGTTTTGATCTATTTTTAAGAAAATTAAGATGTATCTTAGAAATTAAGAAAGCCTTAATTATGACATCTTAAACCTAGTTGAAATAATAGATCTTGTTTGAAATTATAGGCTAAGTAAGTAAAATTGGTGAGATATTTTTATCTTGAATTTTTTGCCTTAGATTGTATGCACTTCACACTTACACATTTCTTGGGATGGAAACAAAGACCAAAATGCCATAAAAATAAAAGAAAAAAAATATATGTGAATAAAGCATCACTTATTAAGCTGGATAATTGTGCCTCAAGAAGCATGATTATTCATGCCTAACGGTGGTAAAGGAAATAAATAATCCCCTTTAGTTTTGTGGCCTTTTTCACTTGAGACCTTAAACCCGAGGGATGTTTTCTCATCTGGTGCCCTAAGACCGTCTGGTTTGGGAGTCATCGGTTAAAGGCTCGTTACAAGGGTGAACTAGAAAGCCTAAACTAAGGGAAGAAAAAAGAGAAAAAAAAAAAAAAATATATATATATATATATATATATATATATATATATATATATATATATATATATATAGATAAATGGCTTGATGGTTAGAGTTGAAATCCCAGAAATCTTCACGAGCACGGTGTGCATACTATCAAGGTTTTATGAAGGATAAAATATTCAATCCAATTTTGAATTCTTACCTTAATTGAAGACAAGATCTTGCATAGAGACTAAGTTTAAGAAAGAATAATTATAGGTGGACTTATGACCTTAGATCACTTATATTTTTGCAAAAATAGTTCGAAAACATGTCTCTCTTTCAAAATGAATTTTCAAAACACTAACATTTGTCTTCTTTCTTTATGGATTTTGTGGGTGTAATCCGCTGAAAACCCTCAGGAGACAACACTCCTCCTCTAGGGTAACCTAGAGGTTTAACGGCTTGTTGCACACGCTCAGTGCAATCGCGTCACCTGCGAAAGTGGTGTAATAAAATTTGTAGTATAGTTTTTCTTTTCTTTTTCTTTTCTTTGCTCGGGACGAGCAAAAGAATAAGTGTGGGGGTGTGATTGATACACAATATTGCATATTTTACCACATAATCCCCATGCATATTGCAAATAAATATATGATTTTTACTCATCTTCTCTATATATTTGCAGGTCCACACTCAAATGAGAGAAAGCCCAATAATCACTTTAATTAGCAATAATTAAAGGGATTAAATCCAAGATTAAAATAAAGCCCAAGATTTGAAATCAGAATCCAGAGAGATCCGCGTGCCAATTAAAGATTCTAGAAGGCCACGTGGATAACAACCTCTCAACCAACCTACAACAGAATTCTGTTGCCCAACAGAATCCGTTTTGCCGCGCCCTTGCCGCGCGCTCGCGGCAGTTCCAGGGTTGTTGAGATCCGGATTTTGCGCCAACAGAAAGGGCTCTTGAAGCTTCTCTCTCAGCCTATAAATATCTGCACCTGACCTGCGAGAAAAGAGAGAATGGAGAAGAGAGGAGAAATTGTTAGTTGTTGTAATTTTCATAGGTTTTTCTCTAGGTTTAGTTCTTTAGTCCCTCTTCTTCTTCCCTAGATACTTTGTAAAGAGAGAGATTGTGAGAGAGAGAGCTTGTGTAATCAAGGTGTGACAACTTGAAGCAACAAGGATTCATCCATTCTCCTTCCTCTACTTGAGCTTGGTTCTAGTTTACTTGCTTTCTTTAATTGCTTTCTTTACTTGCTTGCTTTAAATTCTTGCAATTTACTTCATGCTTTGTTTTTCTTCATTAATGGCTTGCAGTTAAATTTTCTACCATGTACTAGCTAACCACTAGCCTTGCCATCTTCACTAACTCATGGGTGATTGCTTTAGTTCATCTTGCAAGTTGGATGGTCTTCTCTTCTCCGATGGGTTAAACCACCCGTCATCCAAGTGAGAAAGTAATTAGATCAACACGCAAAACAAATCCATGCCGATGAATCAACATGAGCACGCATTCATTATCACGGAGTTTGGTAAGCTTTGGCAAGGTAGTAAGGTAAGCTAGTCATGGTTTGCTTCTTCAAGTTCACTTTCTTTTTAGTTGTTAGTCCAAATCCAATCTTCTTTGATTTCTTTCCACTTTTCCATCATGAACATATCCATCTATTCTTTCATTTCATTTTCCCATTTGTTTTTATTCTTATAAGCATAGAAGAATTCTCGTTTACTTTCTTCACTAAGGACCGTAACGCTTCTATTGCTAGCTCTCCCTGAGAATCGACTCGGTATAGCTCTATGCTATAACGGAGATAGGAAAGGGTACATCGAATACATTTTTATACTCCATAATACAACACCTTTCCCGTTTAATCAAAATGGCGCCGTTGCCGGGGAGAGCAACGGTTTTGATTTAAAGTGAAGAACTAAACGAATCTTCTTCTTTGTTGCAGGTTACAGGTTGAAGAAACAGGAAACTTCGCATTGCAGTGACATATAAGTGGACCTGGGCCTCTGCTCTCGAAAGCAGAGACCAGGATCCCTCAGTTTTGCCGCAAATTCTGGGTTTTTGCCGCAGGATTGCGGCAATCCTGAGTTGACTACTTACCAACTTTCTGCAGGGTCTCTAGCTCTGTAAATTTAGCTGCTGCAATAATTAATACTTGTATTCTTCACCTTATATCTGCTAATAATCAACAGTAAAAAAATTGGTTGTTAACGTTAAAAATTCATTAGACATTTGCATCATTAGGCACGTGTCTTTTCAATTCATTTACTTTTACTGTTGAAGAGTGCTGGATGCAAGGTACGTAAGCATTGCATGTAGACTAGGAATCATCTCTTGCTTGATTTTCATGCTTTGAGTGTATCCTAGTTATATTTCTTGTACACTTGCACAATTCAATTTTAAGGGCATAACCGATAAATAAGATAAGGTGGGGATTTTATCACCCTTTCCTTAGCCCGCAAATCATTTTCCCAAGCACTCACTAACCCAAGCCTAATTTAATAAAAAAGTAGACGTTGGCCCTAGGGACATCTCGGACTCATCTAGGAGATTATCCTAAGGGGGAAAAGTGTTGGAATTTTACTCTTGCAAAATCAGTGTCTAGGAAAGGGATTGAGGGCCGAAAGCCCGAAGGTTGCTGGTTACTTAATTAAGGAACGTCTCTGACGGAAAACCTCCCAACAACCTTGACCTTTCTTGGCTGATTAGCTTGTGGTCAAAGTCTACACTAAACCTCCCGTGGACGGTCTAATCAGTTAGGAGTCGTCTAGGTCATAGGTCTACCCTAACTTAGGTTAGAATTTTTTTCTTTTTGTTTGTTTATTTGTTTGTTTCTTTTTGTTTGTATTTGAGTGTGTGATATGGCATTCAACAGTAACAATTCTTTCCATCCTAATAATAATCCATATTTCACACAGACTCCATTTTATTCGGATAATTCCAACCCGGTGTTTCATAATATGCACCAACCACATACGCCGGGTTGGCCTTATCCGAATCAATATGACCCATACCCCCATCTAATAACTTTAATTTCCATAATAATTTCAACTCTTCACCGAGTAATTGGGGATTCACTTACCCCGAGCATAATTTCCAACCACTTTGTCCTCCTTCTCCACCCAGTCCACAATATTTTCAAGATACATACTCAATTCCACCAGTCCAAAATAAAACACCATCAATTTTGGAAATGAGTATGCGTGAGTCCAAACACAAATCCCAAAATCTGATGGACTCACAATTTCACTATGACTTCCAAGACAACAACACTTCATCTTTCCATCAAAACAATGAGTTATCAATTATGGAAAGATGCTTGAAGACATGACTCATGCTCAAAATGCTAGAAATCGTGACATAGATATGATGGTCGAATCTTTACGTTCTCACCGTTTGGCCAGATCTAGTGTCACTAGCCACTCTGTTAAAGAAGATGAGTCATGTAATTTTGGAAATCCAGATTCTATTTCAGCACAACCACCTGAACTTGTCCAAACTTCAGACCCCATTGACATTTTGGCAAGTTTTCCATTTCCTGAAATTGAACTTAAACATGAATATGATCCTGAACTTCCACTTGATGATTCAATTTTCCTTCCTGATTCAATTATGACTCCGGTGTCTTCACATGATTTCACTTCATTTCCCGAGTCAGTATTGGATCCAGTGCCAGTCCATTTTGAAATTGAATCACCAATCTTTGATGATCATACTGAACTTGATCAATTCCATACTTTTGAAAGTCCCATTGATAAATTGGCAAGTTCACATTTTTGTGGAATTGAACTACATGAGGAATGTGATCTTGAACCCCAACTTAGTGATTCAATTCTTTTTTCTGATTCAATAATGACTCCGATAACTTTACCTGACTTCAATCTTTTCCGGAGTCGACATTGGATCCTTTCCCAATTCATAATGAAGTTGAATCACCCATCTTTGAGGATCACATTGAACTTGACCAATTATACACTTTTGATGATCCTAATGACAAATTGGCAAGTTCTCCATTTTGTGGAATTGAACTCAATGAGAAATGTGACCTTGATTTTCTCAATCTCTTTACTTCTGAAACTGATTGTACAATTCTGACAGAAGATGCTGACCTTAGTTTTGAAGAATTGTATGGCGATGAGCTTGAATTCCTTAATCTTGGAAGTAAAGAGATATCACCCATATTAGGTCACATCCCATTGGAAAATGATTGTGGACTTGAGCTTCATTTTCTTGACTTGGACCAAATTCCTGAACTCATTCCGACTCCTGAACCATCACTTGACTTAAGTCACAATCCTGAGTCAGTATTCCTTCCTGAGTCCAAGTCAACCATTCTATCATTTCATACTCCATTCTGGGACAAGGATCTTGATAAACTTGACTCTGAAATTATTTTGAAAATTTGGAAATTGGATGGGGTCAAATTCCTAATAATAATCATACATGCATACATCATTCTTGTGGGTCATATTCATGATATTTCTGGTGGGTTCCTCAAAACCCAAAGCAAAGTTGATTGGGCCATGTTTCGTGGACCAATCAGACCACCACCGGAACCACCACCTTAAGGTAATTTTTTCCTTCCCTCTCTATTTTGTTTCATGCATACATATAACATGATGCATTGAGGACAATGCATGAAATAAGTGTGGGGGAGGGTTTACTAACATAGAGTTTTTAGATTTTTTTCTTTTACACTTCTTTTAGAAATAAATAAAATAAAAAAAACTTTTTGAAATAAGAGACAAAGTTTTGATCTATTTTTAAGAAAATTAAGATGTATCTTAGAAATTAAGAAAGCCTTAATTATGACATCTTAAACCTAGTTGAAATAATAGATCTTGTTTGAAATTATAGGCTAAGTAAGTAAAATTGGTGAGATATTATTATCTTGAATTTTTTTGCCTTAGATTGTATGCACTTCACACTTACACATTTCTTGGGATGGAAACAAAGACCAAAATGCCATAAAAATAAAAGAAAAAAAATATATGTGAATAAAGCATCACTTATTAAGCTGGATAATTGTGCCTCAAGAAGCATGATTATTCACGCCTAACGGTGGTAAAGGAAATAAATAATCCCCTTTAGTTTTGTGGCCTTTTTCACTTGAGACCTTAAACCCGAGGGATGTTTTCTCATCTGGTGCCCTAAGACCGTCTGGTTTGGGAGTCATCGGTTAAAGGCTCGTTACAAGGGTGAACTAGAAAGCCTAAACTAAGGGAAGAAAAAAGAGAAAATATATATATATATATATATAGATAAATAAATGGCTTGATGGTTAGAGTTGAAATCCCAGAAATCTTCACGAGCACGGTGTGCATACTATCTAGGTTTTATGAAGGATAAAATATTCAATCCAATTTTGAATTCTTACCTTAATTGAAGACAAGATCTTGCATGGAGACTAAGTTTAAGAAAGAATAATTATAGGTGGACTTATGACCTTAGATCACTTATATTTTTGCAAAATAGTTCGAAAACATGTCTCTCTTTCAAAATAAATTTTCAAAACACTAACATTTGTCTTCTTTCTTTATGGATTTTGTGGGTGTAATCCGCTGAAAACCCTCAGGAGACAACACTCCTCCTCTAGGGTAACCTAGAGGTTTAACGGCTTGTTGCACACGCTCAGTGCAATCGCGTCACCTGCGAAAGTGGTGTAATAAAATTTGTAGTATAGTTTTTCTTTTCTTTTTCTTTTCTTTGCTCGGGACGAGCAAAAGAATAAGTGTGGGGGTGTGATTGATACACAATATTGCATATTTTACCACATAATCCCCATGCATATTGCAAATAAATATATGATTTTTACTCATCTTCTCTATATATTTGCAGGTCCACACTCAAATGAGAGAAAGCCCAATAATCACTTTAATTAGCAATAATTAAAGGGATTAAATCCAAGATTAAAATAAAGCCCAAGATTTGAAATCAGAATCCAGAGAGATCCACGCGCCAATTGAAGATTCTAGAAGGCCACGTGGATAACAACCTCTCAACCAACCTACAACAGAATTCTGTTGCCCAACAGAATCCGTTTTGCCGCGCCCTTGCCGCGCGCTCGCGGCAGTTCCAGGGTTGTTGAGATCCGGATTTTGCGCCAACAGAAAGGGCTCTTGAAGCTTCTCTCTCAGCCTATAAATATCTGCACCTGACCTGCGAGAAAAGAGAGAATGGAGAAGAGAGGAGAAATTGTTAGTTGTTGTAATTTTCATAGGTTTTTCTCTAGGTTTAGTTCTTTAGTCCCTCTTCTTCTTCCCTAGATACTTTGTAAAAGAGAGAGATTGTGAGAGAGAGAGCTTGTGTAATCAAGGTGTGACAACTTGAAGCAATAAGGATTCATCCATTCTCCTTCCTCTACTTTAGCTTGGTTCTAGTTTACTTGCTTTCTTTAATTGCTTTCTTTACTTGCTTGCTTTAAATTCTTGCAATTTACTTCATGCTTTGTTTTTCTTCATTAATGGCTTGTAGTTAAATTTTCTACCATGTACTAGCTAACCACTAGCCTTGCCATCTTTACTAACTCATGGGTGATTGCTTTAGTTCATCTTGCAAGTTGGATGGTCTTCTCTTCTCCAATGGGTTAAACCACCCGTCATCCAAGTGAGAAAGTAATTAGATCAACACGCAAGACAAATCCATGCTGATGAATCAACATGAGGCACGCATTCATTATCACGGAGTTTGGTAAGCTTTAGCAAGGTAGTAAGGTAAGCTAGTCATGGTTTGCTTCTTCAAGTTCACTTTCTTTTTAGTTGTTAGTCCAAATCTAATCTTCTTTGATTTCTTTCCACTTTTCCATCATGAACATATCCATCCATTCTTTCATTTCATTTTTCCCATTTGTTTTTATTCTTATAAGCATAGAAGAATTCTCGTTTACTTTCTTCACTAAGGACCGTAACGCTTCTATTGCTAGCTCTCCCTGAGAATCGACTCGGTATAGCTCTATGCTATAACGGAGATAGGAAAGGGTACATCGAATACATTTTTATACTCCATAATACAACACCTTTCCCGTTTAATCACTCTGGACAATATTCAACAGATGCTCGCTCAACTCCTCAATAACCGGAATAACAATGATGCCGGGAGCAATCGCGATGAGGAGGAACACTTCAGCAATGAGCAACCAAAGCCGGAGAAATCCAAGGAGGTTCTTCCTTAGACGCCGAAGTCCTTAAGGGCCTCCAAGCTCAGATCGCGTCCCTAACTCAGAGGGATGAATTAAAGAAGGTAGGGACAGTCCGTCCTTATCCGCTGGAGTGGGATTCGGTGCCATACCCACCGAAGTTCAAACCGCCAACGCTGCATACCTATGATGGAAAGAGCTCGCCAAATCAGCACATCTACTATTTCCGGTCTCAGACTGGTAATGTTATAAGCAATGACGCCATAATGTCTAGGCTTTTCATTGGCACCTTAAAGGGGGTGGCGTTTGACTGGTTTCGCAGTCTTCCCCCGGGCTCTATCAACTCCTGGATCGACCTGGAAACTCGGTTCCTCTCTCGTTTCTATGAGGATGATACCGAGGTAACCATGGACAAACTCCTCTCCACTGTGCAGAGGAAGGGCGAATCTGTCCGTGACTACATTGAACGGTTCAGAAACTTATCATTGATGTGCCCAGCTGGGATGCCATTACCCATGCTCTTGCAGACATGCAGACACAACTTCCTAGACCAAGTAGAAGTTCGCATGGGGGCTGTCAAAGCCCACACTTGGAAAGAATTGGTCGAACAAGCTGAGATAGCCGAGAAGTCGGCTAAAAAGTTTGAACCATCCGCCCCTAGAGGCAAGTGGGGGATGAACAACAAAGGGCGTGGCGACCTACCGCAATCCTCTCAAGCTAAAGGCAAAGAGACTATGTCTGTGGAACTATCCGGAGATGTGCAGTCAAAGGCTAAGAAGAGCGGCTTCAACAATCAGGAGCCTAAGTTCCCTCCAAAGCAGTACTCGTTCAAAGACGATCAGGTGGTCACCATATTCCATCTGCTCCACAAAGGGAACAAAATAAAGCTGCCAGATGCGCGGCGTCCCAATGAGATAGGGCGCACAAACGACCCTAAATACTGCCTCTACCACAGGATGGTTCACCATCCTACTGACAAGTGCTATGTCCTCAAGGATAGAATTCAAGCCTTGATTGATGCCGGGGTTCTGACGCTAAAGAAGGAGCAAAAGAAAGTCACTGCCAATCTGGTGACTCTTGAGTTCGGCAAAGCCCCAAAAATCACAGTTCCCGACGGGACTTATTCCGTTCCTGCGCCACGGTTGGAAGTCAAACATCTCCCAGCTATAGCTCAAAACAATAAGGGTCTTGTTCCCTTAACATTGGAGACAGGAGAAGTCATGTGGATACATCCAGACCTCGTCCAAGACGTACAGCGGGATCCAAAGCAGCCCAACTTAAAGGGCAAGTCTTGCAATGTCATCTCCCTCCTGCCAGACGACGGCAATCTTACATCGGCTTCCCTCAGTGATTCCAAAGGAGAAAAGCATGCTTGCGCAGCGCAAGCCGATACGCCTCAGCAAACGGGCACCCGATCCGGAAAATCATACTTAAGGCAGTATGAAAAGTCTACTTACGAGATACAACAGCAAACGACGTCAGTACAAGTACCATCATCCACTCTAATCCCAGCCAAAGGGAAAGAAAAACTAAAGAGGTATGATTCGACCACGTGTTGAAGAAACCACCAGGCCAAGGGTTTGATACGCCCTTTCGGTTTGACATATTGGCTCAACTGGCCAATATCCCAGCTCGTATCACTATACACGAGCTTCTTCGCCTCTCGAAAGAGACAAGAGAAGCACTCAGGGATGCGCTAGCCAATTCAGAATCATTTCTGACATGCATGCCTGAGATCCCTAACAACGACGTCCAGTCTTCCTGCCCAGAATGTCATCATGCACAATCAAAGGTGCCCGCTATTACCTTCACAGCGGAAGATATGCTTCTCAAAGACAACAAGCACGATCGACCTCTGTACTATACCGGATATATCGGTTCAACATGCATTGAGAGGATACAAGTCGATCCGGGGTCCGCACTCAGCATCATCCCCAAAAGACTTCTCTACTTCCTCGGCATACCATTGTATAGGTTGTCCGCAACCACTACTACAATATACGGTTTCAACGCCGAGAGCAGTCATCCACTGGGGAAAATTCGACTCCGTTGCAGAATCGGGAGCCTGAAGTCAGAAGTGACATGCTATGTCATTGATGCTGACACATCATATAACCTGCTGCTGGGACGACCATGGATCCATGCCAATTGGATCGTCCCTTCCACCCTCCATCAATGCTTCAAATATGTTGAAGATGATGCGACAGTACGAACTGTCTTTGCTGAGAGGCAACCGTTCAAAGGGGTGGAAAATTACTTCACTGACGCTCTCCTATATCAAGAGGCCGGTGGAGCACTCAAAGAATCGCTGCCAGACGATGATGAAAGTGGCAACGAGGCGGATTCAGAATCCGAAACAGGCATGCCAGCTATTCTGATTGGTGAACCAATTATAGCATGTCTCAATAATCCCCTATGTAATACTCCTTCAGAGGATGAAGGAGAATGGGTAATTAATGATAATATTTCTTTTGATTATCCTGCGAGTATTGGGTCGATTAAATCCATTACGGATGGCTCTCTACATGTGCCCGTACATGAGCCAAGTGTGGCCAGCACATCTGTGAAAGCTATAGAGGGGGCCACGCTGGTGATCCCTCCGTCCAAACAAGGTCAGTCGCCGATAATCTTCGGTAGAACCCGGCCACGGGGATCCACAACTGCAGATCCAAGCTCAGATTCAGACGCCCCACAGTTCTTCCATTATGCGCGGCCAGCGCGCCACATTATGAAGAAAATGGGATACGACTTGAAGCGTAGAGCAGGCCTGAATTTCGGAAAAGGAAGGCGCGGTTTGATGCGGAACCTTGTGCCTAAAGGGAAACCTGCAAATTACTATGATAGTACACACAGGGGGTTGGGATACGTTACACCCACATCATCAGCAACCGTTCAAGTCAAAGACGATGAACCGATTCCATCACATTCAGCCTCATCCGCCGAGTGCGATTCAGATGTCAGTATAGGAGGAATGTTCAAAAACCTCACTGCTAATATGACCTCAAGCAGTCAATTGGAGCCCGCAGAAGCCACTGACGAGGAGCAATGGGCCCAGCAATCAGACCTTCAATGGGAAAAGCGATTCGAATCGCGCGAACCACCTACTAAAGACAAGGTGATGCAGGTCAACTTGGGTAATCAAGATAACCCCAAGCCCATCTTTATAAGTGAAAGCCTATCACTTATAGAAAAGGAGGAATTGATAATGCTCGTGAAGGAGTATATAGATGTCTTCACATGGAGCTACGAAGATATGCCCGGACTTGATCCACAGGTCGCTATGCACCGTCTGAACATCAAGACCGACGTCAAGCCAGTCAAGCAGCAACAACGTCGGTTTCGCCCGAACATTATGGAAGCTATTGAAGTCGAAGTTCACAAGCTCATTGCATATGGCTTCATCCGGGAAGAACAACATCCTGATTGGGTAGCTAACATCGTCCCCGTCCTCAAAAAGAACGGGAAAATACGGATCTGCATCGACTACCGTGATCTCAATACGGCCTGTCCCAAAGACGAATTCCCACTGCCCATCACCGACGTCATGATCGACAACACATGTGGATTCGAAAGAATGTCTTTCATGGACGGCTTTTCAGGGTACAACCAGATTAAGATGTATCCCGACGACGAGAAGCATACTTCGTTCCGAACACCATTAGGGGTATACTGCTACACGGTAATGCCCTTCGGACTGAAGAACGCCGGAGCAACCTATCAGCGGGCAATGAGTGTGATCTTCCGCGATCATCTCTGAAAAACGGTGGAATGCTATGTCGACGACATTGCCGTCAAAAGTCGCAACAAGAATGAACACCTTCGCGACCTGAGAACAATGTTCGACATAATGCGGGCTCATCAACTGAAAATGAACCCAACAAAATCCTTTTTGGGAGTGTCAAGTGGCAAGTTCCTTGGGTTTATTGTCACATCAAAAGGGATTCATCTTGACCCAGACAAGGTCAAAGCCATCCAGAGCATGCATCCACCAAAGAATCTCAAAGAGCTCAGAGGCTTGCAAGGCAGGCTGGCCTATATCAGAAGATTCATCGCAAATCTCTCAGGCCGCTGTCAGCCGATCACACCGGCTCATGAAAAAGGGTACTCCCTTCGTATGGGATCAAGCTTGTTAGGAAGCTTATGAAGACATCAAGAGGTACCTCACAAAGCCTCCAGTCTTAGTGGCCCCTACATCAGGGAAGACATTCTTGCTTTATGTAAAGGCTATGGACTACTCCCTCGTGCCCTCCTCGCTCAAAAGGACGACAATGGCCACGAGCAGGCCATTTATTATCTAAGCAGAACTCTCATAGGAGCGGAATCTCGCTACAACCCTATCGAGAAAGAGTGTTTAGCTCTCGTCTTCGCTGTTCAGAAGACACGACATTATTTGGTCGGCCAGACCATACATGTCATCTCCAGAGTAAACCCATTGCGTCTTCTTATGACGAAGCCAGGATCATTGAATTCAAGATTGGCTAAGTGGGCACTTTTATTGTCTCAATACGACATGATCTTCACGCCTCAGAAGGCGGTTAAAGGCCAGGCCCTTGCAGAATTCTTGGCTGCTCATCCAGTTCCGGAGCATTCAAAACTTCACGAAGATATCCCTGATGAAGTCTTCGAGTCTTATGCAACCTCAGAAGAGGAAGTGTGGCAGATGTTCTTTGATGGAGCATCGCGAATGGGCCCTAAAGGCAAAATTATTGCCGGAGTGGGGGTTGTGTTTATCTCCCCACAGAATCATGTCCTGCCCAGAGCATTCTCTTTGACAGAATCGTGCTCCAACAATGTGGCAGAATATAATGCTCTGCTCATTGGTCTTCAGCTCGCCCATGGAATGGGGGTACGCTACCTCGAAGCTTATGGCGATTCAAAACTGATCATCAATCAGGTTAAAGGCGAATACGAAGTCCGCCATGAGGACTTGGTGCCTTATTACCATACAGCCATCGAATTGGCTAACCTATTTGAAGGTTTCTACATCGGGCACGTGTCCCGATCTCAAAATACTAAGGCGGACGCCCTTGCTGCCTTAGCAACAACTCTAGCCTTGCCAGCCGACACCGAGTATCACCTCACAGTCGCAACTCGACATCTTGTATGCTCCAAGCACATGCTAAGAACTCGAGAAGTCTATAATGTCTCGACGAATCTTGAGCCGAGGGATTGGCGCTTTCCTCTCATTGACTATGCTTTGCACGGTCTGCTTCCAGACAATCCTAAGAAGCGGCTTCTATCAGACGAAGGTCTCTCCGTTTCTACTACGATCCGACTCTGAAGACACTTTACCGTCGTTCATATGACGGTGTCCTCCTCCGTTGCCTTTCCAATTCAGAGGCACAGGAAGCGCTCCAAGAAGCGCATGATGGCACTTGCGGAGCTCATCAGCCAGGTCCAAAGCTTAAAGACAGGTTGCATAGGCTGGGATATTATTGGCCAACTATGATAACCGACGCTATCCAATATGCACGAAGGTGTAAAGCATGTCAGATTCATGCGGACTTCATACACCAGCCTCCGGAGTTGCTCCACCCGACTGCTGCTTCATGGCCATTTGAAGCATGGGGAATAGACGTCGTAGGACCAATCAGTCCTTCTTCGACAAAAGGTCACCGGTTTATCCTAGCAATAACCGACTACTTCTCAAATGGGCGGAGGCTATACCACTGGTTGAAGTCAAAACCTCCAATGTGGTTCATTTTATCAAGCACCACGTCATCCATCGATTTGGTGTCCCTAGGCGGATCATCCACGACAACGGTCCCCAATTCATAAGCCAAGTATTCTATCGGTTCTGCAATAAATACCGAATTCAGAATGTAGCTTCAACTGTCTATAATCCTGCTGCCAATGGCTTGGCGGAAGCATTCAACAAAACAATCATCAAGTTGCTCAAGAAATTCGTCTCCTCGAATAAGCGAGATTGGGACGAAAAGCTCGGTGAATGTCTTTGGGCCTACCGAACCACGGTGCGGACACCGACAGGCAATACGCCTTTTTCCCTGGTATATGGGTGCGAAGCAGTCCTCCCATTGGAAATCCAGATGCCATCGTTGCGCGTAGCTCTGATTACTAAAATCACATCAGAGGACAATGATCGCCTACGCCTTCAAGAGCTCGAAGCTTTGGACGAGAAGCGACTACAAGCTCAGCAGCATATCGAGCTATATCAAGCTCGAATCTCAAAAGCCTTCAATAAGAAGGTCAAACAGAGAGTCTTCCAGAAAGGAGACCTGGTCTTAGCCGTCAGACGACCGATGATTATGACGCACAAGACCAAAGGCAAATTTCAGCTTAAATGGGAAGGACCGTTTGTAATAGAAATAGTCTATTCAAACGGAGCATACCGCCTCGCGACTGCAGAGGGCGACCTACTCATGATGCCGATCAATGGCAAGTTCTTAAAGAAATATTATCCTTAATCAAGGATCCTTCTCTTGATCAAGTTAACACTACACCTCTGATCAAGATCTCCGTGTCTGGAGCACACACAAAGAGAGCCTTTCTCTTCCTCCAAGTGAGGTCATACAGCCGAAAACCAATAGGAACCTGGCCGCGCACCGGTTATCCTAAAGGGGAATCAAGGTTATGCAGACATTAACCTAATAATCCAATATCCTTTAACGATTAAGGATAGAGGAAAATGTTGGCCTATAAGCCCAACATAAGTCCTCGACAACTCATCATGCTGAGGGAATAGCATGGCTAGCCCAACTCAAACGGTAGTTGGTAAAGGCATATCAAACCCGTTGACAGCTGGGGATTTGCTAAAAATCCTAAGGGACCAGTTCCCATTTGATTCCCTCTCCAAAGTCACTTACCAATTCTCATTCATAGAATGGTAAGACCACATATACATTTCGCTGTTACGTTAACATTAAACCTATGACAGTGATTCCCTCGTTTCTTCTCGTGGAAACGAAACTTCTCCCAAATTCTACTACAAACTCGATACTTATTGACATTTACAAAAGATAAGTATCACCAACCTTGAGCTTGGTGGCGTCTCATTCGGTTATGTCATTGCGACCTCTGAACCAGCAGACAGCTAAGTCTCAATTTCGAGCTTGTTGACATTTACAAAAGACAAGTCTCAATTCTGAGCCCTGTTGACATTTACAAAAGACAGGTCTCGATACTCGTTGACATTTACAAAAGACGAGTATCACCAATTTTTGAAGCTTGGTGGCGTCTCATCCGGTTATGTCATTGCGACCTCTGAACCAGCAGACAGTTAAGTCTCAACCCCGAGCCCTGTTGACATTTACAAAAGACAGGTCTCGATACTCGTTGACATTTACAAAAGACGAGTATCACCCTCTCTGAAGCTTGGTGGCTTCTCAACCAGTTATGTCATCGCGACCTCTGAACTGGCAGATAGCCAAGTTTCACCAATTTTTGAAGCTTGTGGCTTCTCAACCAGTTATGTCATTGCGACCTCTGAACTGGCAGATAGCCAAGTTTCATCTACCATTGAGCTTAGTAGCGTCCCAATCGGTTATGTCATTGTGACCTCTGAACCAGCGGACAGCTAAGTCTCAACCAGCGGCAGATAGCCAACTTTGAGCCTGTTGACACTTACAAAAGACAGGACTCACCGATGCTTGCTGACATTTACAAAAGGCAAGTATCTCCCCTTCAGCCCCGCAAAGGGCTAACCTCGAGATCGCTGACGTCTTAATCGGTTATGTCATTGCGACCTCTGAACCGACGGATAGCCACGTCTCAAAGATTAACAAGATGGAGATTCAACAGAAGCCAAAACAAAAGAAAGAATTTCCATTAATTCCAAAAGATGGAGACACATGGAGACACGTATACAATGACCTACAAGCGTACACTGTATGATCTGAGCCCTCTCCGAGGGCGTTTAGCCTCGTCTTCCTATCATCAACAGCCTGGGCAAGCGCTTGTGACCTCAGCTCAGCCTCATCAAAGTCCACCGCCTGGGCCAGACGAGCTTCAACTTCCGCCAAAGTTGCCCTCTGTGAAAACTCCTGCCGCGCAAACTCCTCACTCTGAGCTCTTCAAGCCGCGCAGTTTCCTCAAGACGCACCGGTATGGCCTTGGATAAGAGGAGATTTGCTTTCCTGATCATCTCCTCAGCCTTCGCAATCTTATCCTCAGCGCCAAGAAGAGCACTAGTGGAGGCGTCAATTGCACTTCCAACTTCCGCTTGCCTTGTTTCCAAGGATTTCAAATCAAAGGAGACGGCCTTAACAGCCTCTTGAGCAGCAAGCCGGGCCTCGTGCCTTTGGGCAACAAGACAGGCGAGCTGCTCATCAGCTAAGGACGCCGGGTCTGAGCGATAGAGACGACGCCACTCCTCTACAGCCTTCTCAAGTTCATCCACCAGGAGTTCTAAAGCAGCAGCCTGATGATACCCCTCAAAGTCCCGAATGCTCTCAATGTCATGGGAGAGGACCACCTTCAGCTTTGAGAACGGTATAGGCGAGCCCTTCAAAACTAGGTCGATAGTTCGCTCCAAGCTTCTATAAAAGCTATCGACCAGGTCACCTATGTAATCATTCTCGGCCTCAGCCATTTCTGGCAGGGAGGCAACCTCGGAATAGTCCACCAGCCTGGTCGACGCTGTCGCAGAAGAAGCAGCGGGAACATTGACAGTAGCAGGGCTAGCCGAAGGCGATCTCGACGGAGTCCTCATCGAAACCAGCACGCCAGCCACCGCGGAGGTAGGACTGGCAACCACCTCTTGAGCAGCAGGCTCAACCACCAGGGTTGGAGAAGTAGGGCTCGCAATCACCCTCAATGCCGCACTCGGCAAAACAGTCCGCACCTCACTCGTTGATGTGATTGGGAGTGAGGATACCTCCGGCACTACCGCCCCTTCAACCTCTGGTCCTTCAGCTGATTTGGGCCGATAAGAAGGCAGGTCGCCGTACAGCGCGTCCAACACAGCAGCATCCGCTGTGGCCGAAGTGCTCATGTCACCTCCCGATCCCTCAGGAAGATCTACCGGCTCCCTTGAAGCTGATGCGTCTTGAGGCCAAACACCTGTAACAAGACTGCGGTTAGTCGGGACACTACATACAGAAAAAGCCAAGAGCGTACGACAATACCAAAGGATGATGTTGCCTCGAACATCTCGTCGGCCGCACCAGTCTCCAGAGGCTCCATCGAAAATTTTTTGGCTGAATCAACACGAATAGCCGGCTCGTTTTCACTTGCCGAGTATCCTGTGGACCACCCGATAGAGCTCGATGTCTCAGGACTCCCTTTAGAAGTCCCAACGCCTGAAGGACCAACATCAGCCGCGCCACTCTTAGACTTTTCAGAGTGAGCAGGGGAACCGGCTGCAGCCCCATAAGTGAATAGGGGATCATAATGTTCCCTTTGCTCTCCAGCCGTCTCGGCTCCTGCAACAAGAAGCAAAGGATGAGTTATTCGAAACACACCAGAAGCATTATATGAACAAGGGTAACCTCACCCAGACCTAGAGCGAATTCACCGCTAGTCGGTTCAGCAACCGACGGTTCAGCCGCTAATGGGGCAGCAGGAGGAATCGCTGTAGAGGGATAACCCTCTACGACAATCGTAGGAGCTTGACGACGGGGCTTCTTCGCCAACGATTTCCTACGAGAGCTACCCGCTCGTTTTCTCTTGAAGTGGACGTCAGAATCCTCTTCTTCTACTCCTTCCACACGTCGTGGGGAAGATGTCCCCATCACACCAGAACCGGCCACAGGAGTATCAGCTCCAGCCCCCGCCTCGAAGCGAGGACTCCCTGCATCAGAAGCCTCGCTGTCATCCACAGCGATGAATTCTTCCAAGCCGGGGACACGAACCCGTTTGCCTTTTCTCTTATCAGAGGCTTTCCGCTTCAGTCGCTGAGAGATTAACTTCACACACCCGTACTATTGACATTAAATCCAGGAGGTGTGGAGTTGGAAGCCGCGTACCACTGGCAAAAGCATAGGGTCGTCGAGAGACCGGGGTCCTGCAGCGGCGTGCGTAGCCACGCCCCAGTGCCATCCGCAGTAAATAACCGCCAGGCACGGGCTCAATCAATAAGACTCCCCATGAAAGCCAGGTCCGAATTGGGGTTGCCCACATACAGCTGGTCGTACCCGAATTGGCGGGCAAATCGACTTGGGACGTAGGGTTCCAGGTAGCAGGTATCCCCACTCCTGTATAGCAAATGCGAGGGCCGGATGCTGACCAGCCACTCGAAAACGCCCCGACTCATGGGAGACCGCCCTGACTCCGCATCTCGGAATTCCTCGTTATATCCTGCGCCCCGAATGCGAGGAAAACAGCGGAACAGGCTATAAGCGTCATGACGACGCACTAACTTACGGGCCTCGGCCACGTAGGCTTTCATCCAAGAGCAACCTTCGAATCGGCGGAGAAGAGCCGTTCGAACACCCTGCGGAGGATCTTCCCCAGCTCCAATCAAAGTAGGGCAGTGTAAGACGAACCACGCCATCAAGTAGGTGTACGGTAGACCCACCCTAGGATTGGGTCCATCGCAAGGAAGGATAGCACTCTTCCCACGTCTTGTCGCCGGTGGCCTGCAGAAAGCCTCCGTTAGTGCACGAAGGCCTCTTTGAATACAGCATACCATGGCTGGGAGAAGACCCAGACGGTGACCATGGGCCAGGCGAACAGCGGGTAGCAGAACATTCGGGTGGACGATGTCACCCGAGGAAGAAGGCACAACACACTTCTTTAACCAGACGGTTAAGAAACCGACCAGCAGCGCCTTTCGAGACATAGGCCGACGGGCCTGATGGTGAAAGCTCCGAAGGGTTCACCCTTCTCATAGGGACCTGCGTCTTCTGTTACGACGATATCCCTTTGGAGACACATCTCCATCCGTTCAACAACATCGCCATCAGTAACTCCGCGATGAGCCGCTTCCGGAGCATTCTTCATGTCTGGGAATAGGTAACTTCCCCAGCTCTTTAAGCTCTTTGAGCTACCCTTGCCACCACCGTGAATGCTAGAACAAATATGCAAGTGGCACATCAACTCCCGATAAGTCTCGAGCATAGCAGGCTCCTGCTTCTCCAGGAGAGCCAACTCCGCCTCGCAGGGAAAGTACTCTTCGTATGGAAGAGACCCGAAAGGCAAAGCAGAGATTTCCCACATCTCATGCAAAGCCATGCCCAGCTCGCCAACCGGGGTGAAGAAGGTCCCCGAAGCCGGGCAGTACAACTCAAGGATGGCGTAGAAGCACGCCACCTTCATCTCAATGCCGTAGCAGGTCGCCCTGACGGCCTCATAGAGATTCAACCCCTCCAAGTCCTCCTCGAAGTGAGCGAGGATATAGTTGGTTAACTCCGCCCACCATGTCTTAGGAGGATGAACCCAACCAGGAGCCCTGAAGTCAGTTGCAGGATAGTTCCCGCCAACTGCGCAGAATTAAGTGCCAAAGGTCTGCGCCACAGCCGGGTTCTCTCCCACTGGAAGTTCCCGCTATACCTTCCCAGGGTATAGCCCCATTATGCTGAGGGGAGGGCCCGCCCTCGAATAGCCCGACTGAAAGGTTAATCTCCCAACATGGACGGATTCGACGCTTCGGCTTATGCCCCACGCCATCTTCCGAGCCTGAGTCACATTCATGAAAGAAGATAAAGGAAAGTGTCGCTTAGTCGACGGAAGGTAAAACTTCTCGCCATCCAGTTGAAAGATCCATTGTCCTTCGCCCGCCTGCAACTGGCGATCGGGATCGGATGCGGCATCCCCGAACATAAAGTCGGGCTTTCTGTAAGTCCGACGGTCAACATCCTCAAGAGGAGCCGTGGTCAAGATACTCCGCGTGGTCTGCGGATGACCGCCTTGGATGAGCGTATCCCGGACGAGGGAGCTCTGCTCACTGAACAAAGAAGCCTGTCCATGGAATTGCAGGCTGAGGTTACCATCTGCTCCACTGGTCATCCCAAACAGACTATTCAAGGGACCAGGGGTGTAGGGCACTACAAAGAAAGAAAAAGGAAAAGAACTATGATTAGTTCAACAGTCAAGCGAACATGGAGATATAAGATTCGCTAAGGCATAGTCTCGCCCCGTGAGCAAGGCCAGTAAAGCGACAGCCTCGACAAAGCTTGATCTCGCAGACAAATCTGCATTTTGCAGAAAACGTCTAAATACCAACTTCGCTTAAGCAGGAAGTGGTATAGCCCTAAGGGCTGACGTCATCAAGAGGGTATTATGGTCAAGAGTCATCCTTCGTGACCATGACTGAAGAGACAGACCCGAGTCCTGTTCCTCAACAGGATGGAGACTGCCCGAGTAATGGCTTCATACAAAAGCCCAAAGAAGAACTGTTCAGTTCTTAATTCCCTTGTGCAAGGAAGATAGGGAGATTCAAGGAAAACGAGTTCCCTAATGAGGACAGATCATATTCGATCATCCTAATAGCCAAATGTTGGCTCCAAAGGAGAGAGACCACGGTCTCTAATCAGATAGGAAAATCCCTTACCGGTGACTGGTCGCTCGATGACCGGAGGAGGAGGACCCTCCGCTGCAGAAGTCGCCACTTCTTTTCCCGCTCGTCTTTTGGGCGCCATTAAAGAGTTGCAAGAGTTCTCAGGGTTCTCTGAACAAAGAAGGAAGAGGAAGAGGGAAAGTCAAGAAATCTCTCTGAAAAAAGGAGATCTTTTCCTGCTCAGCCCGATCGGGCTTTTATAGGCCAATCAGCGCCTGAAACGAGGCCTCGAAAAGGGCGTATGCCGCCGTTTCGAATTAATTCGAAACGCCGCCCAAAGCGCCTTCCCGAGAAGCGCTGCTTCGATTCCGCTAAGGGTTAGCTTCGCCCTAGCTTAAAGTGCGGATTTCGCACAATCCTTCAAGGACATTCGCCGAGAGGCTTACCTTAGCCCTCTAAAAAAGGCGCTGACATGCCAGTCTCGCGAAGATCACTCAAAGAAAGGACTATGTCCTTAACTCCGCATACGGTTTAGCCCCGCTATGGCCAACCTTCAAAGAAAGCAAGCGAAGATCAGATGATTAGAAGATGAACTTTCATTGATTTAAAAAAGAAGGGTACATTGATATTACATCGAAGTTGTGTTTCATACAACACACCCAGTTGCTCGACAGGGTAATTTGTGCAAAAAAAAGCATACAAGTGGTTTTATCCGCTTCTAAGTAAAACCGACTGGACAAAGGAGGCCTTCCTCCTGCACAAGGCCGTAATCAGTGGTGCCGCAAGGACACGATCATTATTCTCCACAAAAATGGCAGGTCTTGCCAGGCCATTTTTGTTGAAGCCTGGCAATAGAAACCTATCGCCGCCAACACGATAGATCACGTATAATGGGAATCGGCAGTGATACCGGTGATCTAACGGGTGTGAGGACCGCTTTCCCGAAGTGGATCGCCCTTAAAGGCCACCAAAGTTGAAAGTTGGCAATGATGCCAGTAATCTCACAGGCGACGCCCACTATCTTGAAGCGGATCATCTCCGACAAAGCGGCTATCAGCCTCACCTCAGAACGAATCATCTCGGATAAGAGGCTGCCAGCAGCCTCTGGGACATGCACCCGCTGCCCCGAATTGTTCCTCCTGCTTAAAAGTAAAGCTTCAACCGGGAAAGTATAAGGCAATTTTATGGTTCCTTCCATCAAGTCACAAGATTGGCGAGCATAGCCCACTGCAAGGCAAATCAGAACAGATTAGCAGTTAAGCACAGAAAAAACTGCAAATCAGAATCCTTTGGGTCAAAGCATCCAATTTCAGTAAAAGCAGAGGACAAGCCTCGCCTGCACAGCACTGATGGGCTGGCTCAGCAAACGCCAAGTCCAAGCCTCGCCTATATGGCTAGCCAGACTGACCTCGTGGGATAGTCTTAGCTCCGCCTATATGGCAAGACTGGCTCAACTATTGAAGAGACCAAGTCCCAAGTTCTGCCTGTGCAGCGGACTTAATGTGCAGTGATCTTCCTTTGATCAAGTCAAAAATGGTAGCTTCACTGGGAAGCTATGCCAAAATCCTTCTCTGCAGATCAGTTAAATAGAGAACAAGGGAAGCTAATCCCTGAAGCAGCTACCAAAGCTAAATTAAAGGAGATGAATTCTCTAAAATCGGTGAAGTCGTTGAATGATCAAGACTTACCGGTCCTTGGCCGGATAATGACCAGAGTGGGCATTCCCACTAGTTCAGAGATCTGAGTATCTCTTTCAAACCAAGAGAAGAGAAGAGAGGCAAAGTACTTCTCTTCAGAGGACCTCAAGTGTCCTATTTATAGGCCCCATGGCCTGAGCGCTGTCGCCTCAAGCGTGGAAGCACGAGCGCATTTAAGGCATTTATCACGCCTTGAGAAAAGGGACGGTCTCCCTTGGAACCGTGCAAAGGGAGAAACGTCTCCCTCATAAAGGCACTTATTGCGCCTTGAAGAAAGGGAATATCCTCCCTCGGAAACGTGCAAATCGGAGAATATCTCCCTCGATCAGCACGAAGAAAGGAGTAATCCTCCTCGTACCAGCCCACGGCAGTTGATCTCGGGAAAGCGACATGCCCTCCCAAGCGAACATGTCTTCAGAAGCCCAGATGCGGGGCTACTAGCTGCGAAGCTACCCAGACTACATGATTCCTCGGTGAATCTACATCCCAAAGCAGGATTTAAAGCGAAGCTGAACTCACCATCATGGCGATGTTCATACTCCACACACCACCAATCAAAGCAGTTCAAAGTATTTCGAAGTCTGAGCCATTGCAGACTTTCAAAAACTTTGAAGGGGGTCCTGTTGACACTTAAAAAAAAGACAAGATCTTCATTGGTCCGAACAATGTCTAAACTTGTTGACATTTACAAAAGACAAGTGACAGACGAGCTGAAGACCAGTTTTCACTCATCTCCGAGGGACAAGGAAGCAACTTGGACTCCACTGATCCAGCAAGCAGACAGTGAACCCGGATTGTTTCTAAACAGACCTCAGCAGGTCTAAGGTGCTAGCACTTAGCATTACATGAGCCCAAAGGGATAGCCTCGCTTGAGAGGCTAATATCACTCGACTTCGCCTTGAAGCCATTAAAAGCCTCGCCAGGAAGCTAACTCACAAACTTCGCCACAGAGGACTTCCAGCTCCGCCAAAGGGTTTCTTTCGGACTTCGCCAGAAGCTGCCTCTAGCTCCGCTACGAGCTCAATGCGGACGGCTCCGCTATGAATCTGCCACGGTCAACCTTTGACCAATCAAATCTCCGGATGAGATCGGATCCAATCAGATCAAATCTAATTAAGATCAAATCAGAGATCAAATTTGGCAGTTGATTGCCACAATCTCTTGACTCTTCTAAAACGAGTAAGAGGATCAGGGGAAATCCTCCAACGGTATGGAAAGGATCGAGAAGGTCAACCGACCTGCCAATTCTAGCTTCGCAGAGCTGATCTTAGCCTCGCAGCAAGGCTACTTTTCAGATTTTAAACAGATTCGATTCAATCTATTTCCATATTTTCAAGGGACGATTATACCCTTGCTCTCCCTATAAATAGCCCGCCAGGGGTACAAGGAGAGAAGGGCATACGGACGCACGAGACCAGAGACGAGGATCGATCGATCAAGGCACAGAGGCATACAAGAGGACTCCACAAGCAGAGGCTTCTTCAAAACGCACCGTGCGTTCTCGAATTCAGAGACCTTTTAGAGAATTGCTTTCTCTATTCAGGGTGTTGATACCCTAACATCGTCCTTCTTCTCAAGGAATCTCCGGAACCAGGCGAGAAGGAATTCCTAATTGAAGGCGATTTTGAGAAGCAGCAAGAGGGTTCTACCAACCTTCTATCCTCTGATTCCCGAACCAGGCGAGAAGGAATCTCATCGCTCGCATCGTCAAAGGGACAAAGTGGTCGCGCGCTGACCAGACTCCTATCGGCACACTTCTCCAGAATCTCTGAGGAGATCTACTTGTAATCTTTTTTAGAATACTTGTAATTTAGCTCCTCAAACTCTTTTTTGTAAGTTTTCTTTGCAAACATAATGGAAAACAATTATCGGGTCATGTCTATAGTAGTCTCCCGTTTTATATAATAATGAATGTAATCTAGTGGTGACGTGACAGAGGTGAACATGCAGATGGGCAGACGCAATATAACTATAAGACGGTGTTGTGCATATACAATCATAATGTCTATAAGGTATACAGCAAATAGAATATATGCAATGCAGAACTGCGTAGTATGCCACCACAGAAAATGTAACATGTACCAGGTAAAGTAACAACGTATACATGGAACATGATGACGGATAAACTATCAGGAGTAGGAACAAGTACAACTAAACAATAGTATACATGTATCAGGCAACTCATATCATTTATACAATAGTGGAAATCAGTACCACCCGGTATTTTAATCAATCTCTTCCAGTGTCCCATACCACTGGCAGTTTATACTTGAGCCCGTACTCCAGTCGAACCCATCCGGACATGGCCTACGGGTACCATTATCCAGACGAGAGAGTGACCAAATAACAAGTGTTCCCGATGTCATTATTGTTTATATCATTTTATTATGTTCATTGGAAACCAACTGGTCGAGGAGCTCTAGTCAGGTGGGAGTATCCCGTGCATACCCGGGACAACGGCCTTAAACAGATCCCTGGCTGCTGAGACCAGGGCCAGCCCGCTAAGGCTGTAACATGTAACAGAATCTCAATGAGCTAAAACAATAACGGGAAACGGGAGCTCATGAGTAACAGATGGTAGCCAGCACTACCCCGTCCCCTGCAGTGGGACAAACAATGGATCTAGACATCCACCCAACAAGATCTAGTCAACCGTCAAGTCTCTCCCATACCCAAGTTCTCTTTATTATCTTTCACTATATAGTATATCAGGAACAAGTACATGATATGGTACATGTAACACGATAACATAACATGAGCTATGTTGATAGCACAAAACAAGATAATGGGAAACGGGAACAATAGATGTGGGATTCTACACATCGCATATCAACAGCTCATGTATCTGGTAACGGGGATAACAATATCAGTAACGGGAAACAATCATATAACATGAATACGGTAACATGTCCCAATATCAGTAACGGGAAACAATCATATAACATGAATACGGTAACATGGAACATGTATTGCATGTGTAACAGGGATATGGAAACATGACATGCAGGTGTAACAGTGATATGTAATCATGATATAACTGTAACAATAATATGAAATGCGGTAGTCCGTGCTTTGGTCTCTCCGTGTACCAGTGGAAGGTATATGTGTAGCAATAATCCGTGTAATGTCTATGTAATAACAGTGATCAGTGCATCCATGTAACGAGGATATCAATATAACATGACGGTATCCAGTGTACTAGTACATTAGTAGGTCACAACATGCAGTACGTAATGGTGAGACGTGTACATGAAACTACATGAAATACTACAGGAAATACCGATATTCAGTGTAACTGATATCTACATGCACTACAGTGCTTAGTGTACCAGTGGGTCGGTAAGGGTGATAGTGGAATAGTGACAAGATCCCGTATAATGAAGTACGCGTGTCTTGGTGTCCATGTAGCAGTAGTGTGTGACTATAATAGTTATCCATGCAGTGACAGTGTCTAGTGATTCTTTAATTGATCATCTAGCTTAGTGTCTATGTTTACTCACATTGTATACAGATTCTTATTACAAAACATGACGTTTCTCGAGTTAAGTTAGTAATTTAACAGTGCTACTG
Source organism: Agave tequilana (assembly GCA_038442645.1). Lineage (NCBI taxonomy): Eukaryota > Viridiplantae > Streptophyta > Magnoliopsida > Asparagales > Asparagaceae > Agave > Agave tequilana. The sequence continues at coordinate 62,713 of JAVJIF010013570.1, read as the reverse complement.
CTTAACCCATACTTACGGTTTCATAATGAAAGCTAAACATGAAGAAATAAACATCATTTAGAAAAGGAAAACACTCACACACTAACCATGGGAAGATAGCTCTCTTTCCCACGATCGCAACGGATCCAGAATCATCCAAATCGGAGTCCGAATGTTCCCGATATCGCCCGAATACTAAAAATCAGTAAAATAGGTTAAATATGCAAATAAAAATATTAAATGCAAATATTAAAAGTAGTGGGGGGTTTTATGCAAAATTAACTTTATTGGGTTGGATGTGGGTAGGCGGGTTAACGGGTCGGGTTTGAATCCGATAACCCGAACCCATAACTTAACTTAATGGGTAAAAGGGTTAACGGGTTAACGGGTTGGATTTAATGGGTTTCCCACTTAACCCATTAGGAATTAATGGGTTTGGGCTTAACCCAAACCCACAAAGAAAGTTTACAGCAGCAGCAGCTTGCTGCTGCTGCTCCTGCGCGGCCGGCCAGCCAGCCCAGCTGGCCGGCGGCGGTTCGGGCCCGGCCGAGCAAGAGAGTGAAAGAGAGAGAGAGAGAGAGAGTGAGGGAGAGAGAAACAGAGAGAGGGGGGAAAGAAACAGAAGAAAGAAAAGAAAAGAAAAGAAAAGAAAAGAGGAAGAAGAAGAAGAAGGAAAGGAGGAGGAGAGGGGGTGGCGCGGTGGCGGTCGGCCACCGGCCGAGGGCGAGGCCTGGTCGCGACCCGCGGCGGCGGCGGCGGCGGCCTGCGGCCTGGCCTGGCTGCGGGTCGCCCTCCCCCCTTTCAGGTGTATGCAGCACAGAGAGAGAGAGGAGTGTGGGGGAAGGAGAGAGAGTGTGTTAGAGAGAGAGAGAAATTGAAGAGAGAGAGTTTGAGAGAGAGAGAGAGTTGTAGAGAGAGGAAGAGAGGGGGAGGTTTTAAGGGAGAGAGAGAGGCGGTGGAAGCTGGTCAAAGGCGGTGGGAGAAGTCGCTGGAAGAAGGAAGAAGAAAAGAAAAGAAAAGAAAAGAAAGATTAAAAATTAATATTTTATTATTATTAAATTGGCCCGATATTCGACTAGCTCCGAACGATGCCCAAAAATTACAGAAAATAGATAATATTATCCTGAGACGTAATATAAAAATGGTTTTAAGAAATGCAATACGGTTTACAAATTAAAAATCCCGGAGTGGCTCGCCGATACCGGGCGACACCAGTTTGGCCGGATTTTTCATAAATTCAGAAAATTCTCAAAAATACCCTAACGTAGATAATACGATTCTAAGGTACATGGTGAAAGCGGATCCTCAAAATACAACTCCATTTGTGGAATAAAAATCGAATAGCCGGGTATCGGTATCGGTCGACACCGACTACGGAGATTTTCCAAAATAATCCAGAAAAATATCAGAAAATCCTGAAAAATCTAAAATATTAAAAAATGATATTTGAAACTGAAATTGGCTCGATCGGACTACTACGGAGGTCAAATCAATTTTGTACGTCGTATCGCGTACTGATACGGTGATACGTACACTAGGGATCAGGGGGTTCAATACGGTTTTTAGTTTTTGGCAAAATTTGTAAGTCACAAAAATGGTTCAAAATGTTTGTAACATGATTTGATTTTTACTCAAACATGTTTGTATTTCAAAGATATAACAAGAACTTATTTTTGTGATTTTTTAGAGATTTTATGGGATTTAATTAGATAATAAAAACCCTAGTTTTAAATACTGAAAAATTGCTTGCCAGGCTCTGGCGGTCGACCGGACCAGGAGCCGGTCGACCAGAACGGTCGACCGATGTGCACAAGACATTCACAAAGGCCAAGTTGGCTTGGCCGGTGGACCGTGCAGTCGACCGACTGAAGTCACCCCACTCTGGGGTTGGGGCGGTCGACCGGACGGTCGACCGTATGCCTTGGCCCGGTCGACCGGGCGGTAACTGCTAGAGAGCAATTGCTCTCTAGATCTGGCACGATCGACCGCTGGGCTCAACGGTCACTTTTTGACCGTTGGCCGGTCGACCGGAAGGACAAATTTGCCCTTGTCAGCAGCCAACGGGCAGATTTTGATTGGGCTTATTTAAACCCTAATCTTTGGCCAGTTTTCACTAAGTTTTTAAGAGAGAAAAAGTTACATTCCTAAAGAGTATTTTCAGCAAAAGTTTTTGGGTTCAAAGTTCTTATCCTTTATTTGTTTTTAAGGTGTTGGAAATTCAAAGAAAATATAGTCTTTTGGGAATTGATTTTTGGTCTAAAAATTCTATATCTATTTGGAGTTTTTCCCCAGCATTTTTCTTTGTTCCAAACACTTTTTTCTCACACTTGAGCTTATCATTCTATCCTATCTATAGGATCCTTGTTTTAGTGAGAAGATTTGGTTTGTGGTTGAAAGAGACCACCAAGTTGTAAACATCCATCTTTGTGATATCCCTCTAGTGAGAGGTGATTGAGTTGATATCCCTCAAGTGTGAGGTGATAGTGAAAGTGGTGTTTGGTTCCCTCCAGTGAGAGGTGGAGATTGTATTTGGCTCCCTCTAGTGAGAGGTGGAGATTGTGTTGGAATCCCTCAAGAGGTGAGGTGATTGATTTGTGTTGGCTAAGTGCCTACCCCTCTTGTGTGAGGTGGATTTTGTGTTGGTTGTGCCTTGCCTCTAGTAAGAGGTTGTATTCGGTTGGAGAGAGGAGTTGTGTACTTCCAATTGTAATTGCCCCAAATCCTCAGTGGAGGTTCCCTGTGTGGGAAGTCCTGTGTGGACGAGTTAGTGGAAATCCTTCTGTGTGAAGCCGGGGATGTAGAGCTGTGTGCTCGAACCTCAAAACATATCTTGGTGTTTGCGTTTGATCCACTTTCTCTAACTCTCTCTCTTATATTGTGCCTTACATTGATTCATATTGTCATATCACTCTTACATGCTTGGTTGTGTTTGTTTGTGTGCCTCACTTGTGTTTAACCACGAGAGCTTCATATAACACCTCAACTCTTATTCAGAGGAATCAAGAGGAGTTAGTCCAGAGCCCTTCACCGGAATTCGGCTACAGTCGTTGGTTACACTAAGTGTGTTGCAATTAAGTTTTAATTTCCGCATTTTTGTTCATAGATTATCCGTACACCTATTCACCCCCTTGTAGGTGTACTTTCACAATCACCTCTATACAAAGAGGGACAAGGCACAAAATCAAACTCCACCACAATCACCTCTACACAAGAGGGATAACTACAAAACCAAAGCACAACCCTCTCTATACTGGAGGGATATGCACAAAACCAAAGTAAGGGAAAGTTTACAACTTGGTGATCCAAAAGACCACAAACAACTCTTGATGATCTCAATAGACCACAAACTATAATTCTCACAAAAACATGATCCTATAGATAGGATAGATATGATAGCTCAAGTGTAAGAAAATAAAGTGTTTTGGAATGAAAAATAACAAAGAAAAATACTTGGGAAAAATACCAAATAGATATTGAAATCAAGATCAAAACTAATCTCCCAAAGGCTCTCTTTTCTTTGATTTTTCTAACAATTTAAAACAAATAAAAATAAGACTTTGTAGCCCAAAACTCTTTGAATTCTTGCTGCAAAACACTTGTAAGGAGGGAAGAAAAGCTCTCTTGAAATCTTATGAAAAACAGCCCAAGAGATGGATATTTATACCTCTCAAAAAATATATATGTTGCAGCCAGGGAAAGTCAGAAATGCCCTTCCAGTCGATCAGTCAGTCGACCAGCCAACAGTTGGATTTCTGACCGTTGTGCCTCCGGTCGACCGGGCCAAGCCTGTTGGTTGACCGCCCGGTCGACCGGCAGCACCCAAGAGTTGGGTGCTTACATTCGGTCGACCGTGCGGTCGACCGACCTTTTAGGCTTGGTCCGTACACGTCCTCGTTCACATCGGTCGACCGGTCCAGTCGTCCGACCACTGGTTCGGTCGAGCGCCAGTAAGGTCTGGCTGGGAATTTGGGACTTGAAACTTAGGTATTTTAACTCCAATAAAATCCCATAAATTCCTATAAGTTTCACAAAAATAAGTTCTGAAAAACACCTAGAGGGGGTGAATAGGTGTAAGTGCTAATCTAGTGAACTAAATGCGCTAAATGCGGAAGCTAATGCAAATTTTGCAACACACTTAATACAACACACAAGTGTAGCCGAATTCCCCGTGAAGGGCTCTGGACTAACTCCTCTTGATTCCCCTTGAATGGGTTGAGGTGCTATGTGAAGCTCTTGTGGTTAAGTATAAGTGAGGCACACACACAATCAAGCCAAGCATATAAGGATGAGCAATATGAAGGATGCAAGGCAATACAAGCAAATAGATATGATATGGCAATATGAATTATGCTCAACACAAGCAAATATGATATGAATGAAGTATGATGCTTTGCACAAAATAAAAAGAGAGAGAGAGTTGAGAGATATTGGATCAAACGCAAACACAAGGATATGTTTCGAGGTTCGAGCCCCTAGCTCTACATCCCCGCCTACACCACCGTGTAGGATTTCCAATCCACTATAGGAGTACCGAACTCCTCTCTCAATGCCACTGAGGTAATACAACCACAATCCACCTCTACCGAAGAGGGATAAGGTCCGTAGCCAATACAACTCAAACACAATCACCTCTACCGAAGAGGGATCCAAACACAATACCACTCCGATCAACCTCTACCAAAGAGGGATACAACAAAAGCAAGGAGGGTTTACAATCTTGGAGGCTTAACCTCAAACACTTCTCTTTTCTCTCTTATCCACAAAATAAGATCCTAAATAGATTAGGATAGAAGACAGCTCAAGTGTGGAATCAAGGTGTTTTTGGAAACAAGCAACAAAGAAAATACTTGGGAAAACTCTTGTAAAAGATAGAGAATGAAAACCAATACAAATATCCCAAATTCCTATTTTCTTTGATTTTTCAAAAACCCAAAACAAAAAGGATGAAATCTTTTCAGCACAAAAACTCTTTTCAAAACTTGTTTAAAACACTGAAGAAGTCAGGTATTTTAGCTCTAAAAATCTTGGTGAAAACCTCAAACAAATGGTGTATTTATAGCCCCATCAGAAAACTAGCCGTTAGGCTGATGTGGCAGCCTGACAGGCTGACGGTCGACCGGCCCGGTCGACCGCCAACGGTCAGAATTGTGACCGTTGGGCAACCACGGTCGACCGGCACGGTCGACCCAAACAAACAGAGAGCACTGCTCTCAACCCGGTCGACCGCCCGGGTCGACCGTCCGAGAGCTGCCAAACATGCACAGATCTGTGCACGTCGGTCGACCGGCCCGGTCGACCGACTTCAGCCTAGTCGACTTGGTCAGTTGACTTAGTCGACTGGTTGAAGCCTGGAACAGAAATCTGGGTCAGAAAAACAGTTTAAAAATATTTTGAAAAATCTTTTAAGTCTTCTAAAAATCCACAAAACTTGTTTTAACATTTTATATTGAAACACAAACAAGTGATAAAAATTTCAAGACATATATCAAACATATCAATTCATTTTTGAGTCTTGCAAATTTTATCAAAAACAAAACTTGTATTTTATCAAACTTGAAGTTTTCAATACATGAATAGGAAAGTCAAAATAAGCTTGTCTAGGAAGTTAAAAGCATGTATGTATATCTAGAACATATCTAATATACATAAAAACTATTTAAACTTGTTTTGATCAAACTATTCATGAAAACCAAATCCAAAACATAAATCTTGTGTGTGTTGTGCACTTGAGCATATCAACTATACTGAACTTTACAAATGGATCTAAAACACACTATCTAAATTATGGATACCTAAGTCTTCTTGATGATCTTCATCTTCAAGTTGACTTGCTCCAAAACTCCATCCATGGGCTAGGCAATGTGTGATCTTGATGCTTTGGCCCTGGAATCACCATGAAAAGCTTCTAAACACCTTTGTTGAAGCTAATCACCAACTAATATCTTGCTAATGATCTGAAACTTAAAATCACAAGAATATTAGTAAACATAATTACATGAGTTAATCATCATCAAAACTAGGGTGGAAGGCCTTTGGGCCAACAATCTCCCCTTTTTTGATGATGACAAAACTCATGGAGTTATATATGCATGGATTAAAGTTAAGCTTCAAAGAAGCTCCCCCTTAACTCATGCATAAACAAATAAACAAAAGATATGCAATGAATATACATAAACATGTATGCATCAACATGCATAAAACACATAAACATATTCTAGAAGCTCTAGATACCAATTAAATTAATAAAACATTAACAAAAACACTAGATGCTCTAGATACCAATAAAACTTAATATATGCAAAAACATAAGTATGCATATATAAAACTCAAAACTCAAAATCTTTCTCCCCCTTTTTGTCAATCATCAACAAAGGGGTAAACAATCAAAACAATAAAATGAGGGGTAAAAATCTTTCTCCCCCTTTTGTCAATCAAAACAATAAAACAATGTTCTCCCTCTTTTTGTCTAAAACAAAAACAAGGTCAATAAGGGGTGACAATCAATAGGATATCAATTGAAAATATGTCAATGAAGCATCTTGATACCGATTGAAAGTAAACAAAGATCAATAAATGTTATATGCTATATACATTCATGAAGAGGAAGACGCTAAGTTAGCTTCCTTACATATATGCATTACATGAAGGAGGGATGTTAAGCCCTAATTCACATAATACGCATTATGTAATGCATAAGAGGAGATGTGAAGCTCCCCCTACACACGTGTACCACATAAAGAAGAGATGTTAAGCTCTTTAATACACAATACACTCAACATGAATCTATATGTAGAAGAGATGTTAAGCTCTCCTTGCATATAGGAAATATAAATCAAAACTTTTGTATTTTACTTTAAATAAAAATTTTTAGATACCAATTTAAAACACAAAACATCTTGATATCAAACGATAGTATATATATATATATATTTTTAAGCCAAATAAACAATTGAAATGACTATTTTCTATCATAAAGCACGGGAGTGGAAAACTAAATACCAATTGAAATATGAAAATCGAATTTTCTCCCCCTTTATGAAATACCAACAAAAACTATGCTTAGGCTTGAAATAAGATACCAATTGAAAACTAAATCAATTGAAATAAAGTTGAAGCTCAAGCTCTAGCATAAACAACATTTGTGCTTAAGATATAGAAATATAATAGCACAAATAAAACAAGTATAAGTATATGAAATAGAATGAGTACCAATCACCAATAGATGATACCAATTGAAAATATACATACACAATAAACATATGAGTATACAAAAAGGATCAAAATTGATACCAATTGAAAGAGTTCAATGATACCAATTGAAGCAATAATATTAAATGTATACATCATATAACTAATCCTCCCATCTCATGCACAAGTTTAAAAAGATTCTCAATATAAACATACAAGGCATGAACTCCCATCCAACCTCCCGTAAAGGGTAGGGGTTTTCAAAAATAGATTTGAAAAATAAGTTTTGTTTGAAAAACTCTACCAAAATGAAGAATACCGTAGCTAGTTAAATGGAAAAACTTTTTAACTAGTACGAAATCCTTCAAGCAAGGAATAAAACAAAATCATTTTTCATGAAACATGAAATCTACATGATAATCAACACTCTAAGCCAATTAAGCATAAATATAACTCATGAAAACAAACACATGAGTAAGCAATAAATGTGAGTGTACAAATACAACGTGAAGATCATAATCATGAAAGATAGACAATTAAGCTCAATTAATTCCTTGAAACAAGAAAACATGAAAACATAGAAATCATCTAAACTATTTAATCTTCAAGGCATATGTATGTCTAATACAAACTAAAGTATACATACATATCCAAAACATAAAGAGTCCACAAAGATATATGCATGAGGCACGTGGCTCAAAAAGGATAAACATGTATATCTAATAGTTTGGACAAGATAGACATATACATGAAGTTAAAACAATTAAACACAAAATCAAGAAAAACTAAATCTTCACCAAAATAAATTTCATTTCAAGGTATATGTATGAATTGTCAACACAATAATTGTTTAGGGATATGTACATACATATCCCTAAACACAATTGAGTCCATATATAGATTTGCATGAAAGGCAAATAACTCAAGGGGTATACATGTATATCTTAAAGTTTGGCAATACAAACATATACATGAAGTGAAACACACAAAACAAATCCAAAAATAGGAATACAAGTTTAAAATGTATAGATCATCAAAACTAGACTATACTAGCACATCTAATGGGTTCAAATAAGCATTCAAGCTCAAACATATATAGATTTATTTGTGGCCCACTATATGCACAAGTATAAATCCTAGTCTTAATGAAAACTAACATCTAAACAAGTAATCTTAACATGAAGCATCAAAACACAATATAAAAATCATCATGATAAAACTAAAACATGATTACTATGTAAATTCACATGTATTAGATTCATGATGTACATTATAGCTTAAACAAAAATGAGAACACTAAGAATGGGTTCATATAAGCATGTGTGTTTCAAATACTATACATGTATGTCAAGGATCTAATAAACATGGTATTTACATACTAATCCATAGACATCAAAAACATGCTATAAACAATGAAATGAAAAGCATGTAAACAATAAATGGGAGTAAAGGATTGTTACCAAAACCGAAGAAGCAACTCTCCTTGTCTCCAAAACATGGTGGTCCTCTCTACCAAATCTTCTCTTGAAAGTGATGCATCCAATTGATTTCCTTTAAGTACGGAACGCATCCACTCCAAGGTGTCATAACTCTCACGTCATGTGAGAGCCCACACCTACATTAAACAAAGGAGGGGTGGTCTTTGGTACTCACATCTTATTGGGTCCATGGGGGTTAGTCCCTTCTCTAACTCAAACAAAATTCTTTGCTAAATTAGGAGTATGTGATCTATCATAACAAAATTTAACAAGGTGGCTCTTACGTCCACAATGTGTACAAGTGTACACATAGCATACATGGTGTGATGGTGTCCGTGAGGAGCATGTGTATGCCGTGGAGGGTGTGCATGAACAATAGATGGAACTTGTTTCTTTCGAAACAAAGATTCCAAGCGTGTATGCCCAACAACACATTGGCTCAAAGTGGAGCCCAAACAATCAACACTCTTCTTTAATAAACAAATATCATCATTAATCCTAGAAGAAGAGGTACATGCATTAGGTAGACTAGATGAAGAAGCTACACTAGCATGGCAAACATGAGCATCAATATTATTTTGTAAAACAATATTTTTCTTTAAACAAGCATCCAAGTCTTTAGAAATTGAAGCAATCTTAATTTTCAAAGAATCATTTTATTTTAAAACAAATTCAATTTTTGAAGACAAAACATCATTTTTCTTCAAGATATTTTCACAATCATTATTGTTTTTCAAAAACTCATTTTCTTTAAGTGCAAGTTCTAATTGAGATCTCAATGAATCCCTTTCATTATAGACCTCAACCTTCTCTTGCAAAACATTGTTAAGTTTAGAAGACAATTTTTCATTTTCTTTATTTAAAGCAAAGGTCTTCTTTTTCAACAAATTATATTTTTCTATTAATTTTTCACACACAATAGATAGTTCTTCATTTAAAGCATGGAGATCAACATAATCATTTGAAGAACTAGCACAATCATCATTATCTAAGTGGGGTTCCGAATGTACCTCAAGGGAGTCATTCCCTTGGATCATCAAGCATTGTGAGTCGGACTCTCCACTAGATTCCTCTTCTTGTTGGATAGGCGTTTGAAGCTTGGAGGTGGTGGTTGTTGTCAACAAATTCCACACTGCAAAGGCGGAATCAATGTTAGAAACACGTAAAAGATAATCTTTAGATAATGTGCTTCTAATGGCCTCTAGGGCTTGTGCATTGGCCCCTATATGATTGCGATCTCCAAGATAGCATTTCTTGGTGGCCGCAAGAAAGACATGCAAACCTAGGGATTTTAGGTACATGGACATCCTATACTTCCAAACAACAATGTTGGAAGGATCAAAGCTAGGTGGGGTCATGAGGTCCATGGTAAACTATATGAGTGTGCAAACAAGCAAATGTAAACAATAGATTAGCAACCAAATGGATCTCACTCCTAGGATGTAAAGCCTAATATCAGGAGCACTAGCTCTGATACCAATTGAAAAACACCTAGAGGGGGGGTGAATAGGTGTAAGTGCTAATCTAGTGAACTAAATGCGCTAAATGCGGAAGCTAATGCAAATTTTGCAACACACTTAATACAACGCACAAGTGTAGCCGAATTCCCCGTGAAGGGCTCTGGACTAACTCCTCTTGATTCCCCTTGAATGGGTTGAGGTGCTATGTGAAGCTCTTGTGGTTAAGTATAAGTGAGGCACACACACAATCAAGCCAAACATATAAGGATGAGCAATATGAAGGATGCAAGGCAATACAAGCAAATAGATATGATATGACAATATGAATTATGCTCAACACAAGCAAATATGATATGAATGAAGTATGATGCTTTGCACAAAATAAAGAGAGAGAGAGTTGAGAGATATTGGATCAAACGCAAACACAAGGATATGTTTCGAGGTTCGAGCCCCTAGCTCTACATCCCCGCCTACACCACCGTGTAGGATTTCCAATCCACTATAGGAGTACCGAACTCCTCTCTCAATGCCACCGAGGCAATACAATCACAATCCACCTCTACCGAAGAGGGATAAGGCCCGTAGCCAATACAACTCAAACACAATCACCTCTACCGAAGAGGGATCCAAACACAATACCACTCCAATCAACCTCTACCAAAGAGGGATACAACAAAAGCAATGAGGGTTTACAATCTTGGAGGCTTAACCTCAAACACTTCTCTTTTCTCTCTTTTCCACAAAACAAGATCCTAAATAGATTAGGATAGAAGATAGCTCAAGTGTGGAATCAAGGTGTTTTTGGAAACAAGCAACAAAGAAAATACTTGGGAAAACTCTTGTAAAAGATAGAGAATGAAACCAATACAAATATCCTAAATTCCTATTTTCTTTGATTTTCCAAAAACCAAAACAAAAAGGATGAAATCTTTTTAGCACAAAAACTCTTTTCAAAACTTGTTTAAAACACTGAAGAAGTCAGGAATTTTTAGCTCTAAAAATCTTGGTGAAAACCTCAAACAAATGGTGTATTTATAGCCCCATCAGAAAACTAGCCGTTAGGCTGATGTGGCAGCCTGACAGGCTGACGGTCGACCGGCCCGGTCGACCGCCAACGGTCATAATTGTGACCGTTGGGCAACCACGGTCGACCGGCACGGTCGACCCAAACAAACAGAGAGCACTGCTCTCAACCCGGTCGACCGCCCGGGTCGACCGTCCGAGAGCTGCCAAACATGCACAGATCTGTGCACGTCGGTCGACCGGCCTGGTCGACCAACTTCAACCTAGTCGACTTGGTCAGTTGACTTAGTCGACTGGTTGAAGCCTGGAACAGAAATCTGGGTCAGAAAAACAGTTTAAAAATATTTTGAAAAATCTTTTAAGTCTTCTAAAAATTCACAAAACTTGTTTTAACATTTTATATTGAAACACAAACAAGTGATAAAAATTTCAAGACATATATAAAACATATCAATTCATTTTTGACTCTTGCAAATTTTATCAAAAACAAAACTTGTATTTTATCAAACTTGAATTTTTCAATACATGAATAGGAAAGTCAAAATAAGCTTGTCTAGGAAGTTAAAAGCATGTATGTATATCTAGAACATATCTAATATACATAAAAACTATTTAAACTTGTTTTGATCAAACTATTCATGATAACCAAATCCAAAACATAAATCTTGTGTGTGTTGTGCACTTGAGCATATCAACTATACTAAACTTTACAAATGGATCTAAAACACACTATCTAAACTATGGATACCTAAGTCTTCTTGATGATCTTCATCTTCAAGTTGACTTGCTCCAAAACTCCATCCATGAGCTAGGCAATGTGTGATCTTGATGCTTTGGCCCTGGAATCACCATGAAAAGCTTCTAAACACCTTTGTTGAAGCTAATCACCAACTAATATCTTGCTAATGATCTGAAACTTAAAATCACAAGAATATTAGTAAACATAACTACATGAGTTAATCATCATCAAAACTAGGGTGGAAGGCCTTTAGGCCAACAAGTTCTTGTTAGATCTTTGAATAACAAATATGTGTGACTAAAAATCAACACATATTACAAACTATTTGAACTATTTTTGTGATATTAAAATATTTGGCCTAAAACAAAAACCGTATTTTTCGAAAACCAAACTTTGAAATGGAAATCTGATTTTTTCAAAACTTGTATAAATACAAAAATAAGATATTTAAACTCTTTTGAAGCATAGAGTGTATGGATAGAATCCAATACACATGTATTTGATATATCTACGTTTTTCACATGAAATCCAAAAATAGGTTTTGCTTAAATACAAAACTCCAAATAATGAATAGAATTTTCAAAATAAGTTTTTCTAAGTATATGAAGCATATATGTGTATAGATGAAATCTAATATACATTTAAACCATGTAAAATTCTATCTATTCATGAAACCATATATATGAACTAGAAATCCAAAACCGGTTAAACTGAAAACCAAACATATTGAACTCGTGTGTGTGTGAGGTTGAGCATACAACACTATCTATCTTTACACAAGATCTAAACAAACCGAAGTCTTCTTATTGATCCTCATCTTCAAGACGACCCGATCAAAACACGATTCAACGAGCTTGACTCCAACCGAGTGCCGGATGCGATCTTGACTTGTGAGCTCTTGAATCTACATGTGTTAGCTCCAAAACTCCTTTGTTGAAGCTAAACACCTACTAATATCTTGATCAATAACTAAAACTATATAAACACATGATTATTAGTAAACTAACCTTCATAAGTTAATCATTATCAAAACTAAGGTGAAAGACCTCTGGGCTAACACATTCATATGTAGTATTGCAGTAATATTGATAGACTTTATGTAGCTTGTTCAGGTTACTTAGGCTTAGCGTATATGCATGGGGTATTTTCCTCGCGTTTATACGTCGTCGACTCTCGTCGCGACTCCGTTTTCACGTATTTTGGGAAGCGGGGCGTGACACATATATATTTACAAGAAATAACAAATCACTTGCCGAATGCGTTCACTGATAAAAAAAAGAGTGACTAAATTATACATACCAGCTGCAAAATGCTCTTGCTCTGGTTGAACTCCCAAAAGGACAATCCGAAAATAAAATCACTAATGAGTCTAAGATACACTTGAAGCGTGGTTGACCAATCGGTTTCAAAGATAAAAAATTTTCAAAAAAGAAAAGAAATAGATAAGCATGATGACCTCAGTATAGAGGAATGTGGTCCAAAAAACAAAATAAGATAAATCAAGAGCCTAAAAGTATAGAAAATCACGAGTAATTAGAGCTCTTATGTATCTTGGTCCTAAAATATCATAGCTAAGTGCAATTGGAGCTCTTATGTATCTTGCTAATTATACCCAACTAGATATAGCATTTGCTACTAATCTATTAGCAAGTTTTAGCTCATCTCTTCACGGAGACATGAAACGAAATTAAGCGTGTATTTTGTTATCTTCGAGAAACAATTAATTTGTTTATCCTAAATAATTTATCCCAAAGGTTCAAAACAAGAAATGATTGGCTATACAGATGCAGACTACCTGTCAGATCCACATAAATTCAGCTCTCAAATAGGATGTGTGTTCACATGTGGAGGATATGTGTTTACATGTGGAGGTACAACAATCTCTTGACGTTCACAAAAGCAGACACTTATTACCACTTTTTCAATCATGTTGAAGTCATTGCACTCCATGAAGTAAGTCAAAAATGTGTGTGGCTGAGGGTTATTACTCAAAATATCCAAGAAACTTGTGATTACCACTTGATAGAGATCTAGCAATACTGTTTGAAGACAACATTGCATGCGTCGCTCAAATGAAGGAAGGAGACATCAAAAGCAACCAAACCAAACACATACCTCAAATTTTCTCATTCAGCCAAAAGCTTAATACGGACAAGAAAATTAATATTCAATATATTCGATCAAGTGATAATACGACAGATCTCTTCACAAAAGCACTTCCGACTACAACTTTTAGAAGCTTATTCATAATATCGGGATGCGTCATCTGCTGGATTTATAAAGAAGAACTATTCATACCAACTTGATGGGAGCTTACATGGTTGTACTCTTTTTCCCTTATTATGATTTTATCCCACTGAGTTTTTTTGATAAGATTTTTATGAGGCAGCATAGAACATGTATGGAAGGTTGGTGTAATTTTTTTTCTCTTCGCTATGATTTTATCCTACTAGATTTTCCTACTAACGTTTTTAATGAGACATCATGAATGGTGAATATTCAAAAGTGAGTAACATGAAGAAATGTCTACCCACATCCATCCCCTCCAACTACCCATCTCCATCCTATTCATAACAAATATGATAGATAGTTACCATAAATAGTAGCTATATAGTAATCCAAAATTTTACTATAAATAAGACATTTATTTATCTCTTGTACTTAAAAAAATATATATATAAGAATTTGCATTGTGTTTCTCAATTTTATATAAAAAAATATTAAAGAGTTGCCAAGCAACAACAGAAAGGGGACACGCAATAGTAATATCCATCCATCGGATAAAACCCGCTGAAATTCCTATGCGCCGGCCCCCACGTGACAGTCGCCTCTGCCCTCGGCCACCGCCACAAAAATTAGAAAGGAGCACCGTTTTCTTTTCTTTTCTTTATAATAAGACGAAAGACGGAAACGAGACGCAGGAATCACCGCTGGAATCAAAATCTCTCTGGTGGCAATCATAACAGCCATGGCGGATTCCTCTGCTGCCCTCTGCTTCTCCTCCCCTTTCCACCCCCTCCCTTCCTTCTCTCGCTCTCCTTCTGCGGAGCCCACCTCTTGTTCCAAGCTCTCTTTCCCATCCTCGTCGTCTTCTTCATTCCCTTCCTCGAGAAATCTCTTTCTCCGATGCCGATCTCTTCGTCTCGTCGTCCGATCGCACGGCGGCAAGGATTCCGACGAAGGCGGATGTTTTGGAGGTGACCCATATGGCCCGTACCCGTGGGAGTCTTCGCTTCCCTCTGAACGAGATCAAAGTGAGTTGGGGTTTCTTATAATTTAGTTGGGTTCATTTGAAATTGGCTGTTTGAGATTTCTGGGTTTGTCTCAGTTTGATTGAATTGTGGCCCTTTTTAGATTATGGGAATTCTACTATGTTCAGCTTTGGAAAGAAGATTACGACATTGGGTTGCTAAGGGATTTTCTGTTAGATGTCAAATCTGAGATACATCTTCAGTTGAATTGCATTCACAATTTCATATAGGATCTATGGAGTTCGTACATACATTAGTTTGGACGTCTGATTATAAAATTTTAAGTGCGAATTTTTTCTCCACAGCCATTGATTTTACTCTTAAAGACTTTCTCCCAATAAAAGAGAACATCCCTCTTATTTGCCCAAGCGAATTGTCTGCCAATAAAAGGAATGTCAATCAGCTAAAGATCATGAACAAAATCACTTGGTTCTTCATGGTCTATGTGCTTGCCTTTTCGTTTCCCAGCAAACCTAGTAATGCCAAAATCATTTGAATTCTTTTTGAAACATCATGGTTGAGGTTTGTAATGGCTGATATAGTTATTGTATACCATCATTATTGGAGTCAAGGTACCAAGCTTTGTTTTTCACGCACATGATAAAGACATAATTCTCAAAATGTTTGAGGACTTCTCTTTCTGTAGTAGCTTTAGGAAGATTTTGGAAGCAATGGTGAATTTTTTTATAGTGAGATGTACAATTTTGGGAGTGAAAGCTGATGCGAGTTGCATGATTATTCTGACTTACTTCTGACATGATAAATAATATCTAGAACAATGTTTTGCTTCGATATGGATGCTAGAGATAAGATAGACACCTCTGACCAAGAGAGATATTCCTTTGACAAGTCTTAATCATAAAGGAGAAGGTGTTCCGTTAGAATGTCATTCAGTTCCTTGTTTCGTCTTGCCTTGTTGAGCACCTATGTGCACCATTGAGATGCCTAATGTTTAATCAGGATAGGTGCGGCTTTTTTAACAGAGGAAAAAGGGAACTGTTTAGCCAATGTGCATACACATGTTTATTCACAAATAAATATATTGTATATTGTTAGAAATGAACTTTGATTCAATATGATCACAAAAGAAATATTGATGCTGAACCTCAATTGTTATTCAAGCGGAAATATTACTATCATTCCCTTTGGCTGTAGTTCTAGCGGAATTCTAAAGCTAATGGTAACTCGGATATTATTTGTCATAATTTAAATCCTATATAAGATTAGAAACCCTATGTCACTTTTTATTGCTTGTCTTGGATGAAAGTAAACCTTATATTTTTCAGAGTTAAGTAGGGCAATTATGCCCGTCTATCTATTACGGGTCTTAATAGAGTACATATTTGCCAACCAAGTAATTGGCAAGTCGCTAACACATAATGTTGCCAGGCATTACATATACCAGAACATCCACCTCATTTCAACTTTCAGAACCTCCACTTCATACCGATATGGCTCTCTCAGGGACGGCTGCTGCTTTCCCAAGTCTTCTTACTGTGTCATCTAACTTGTGGTCCTGTAGCAATCCAAAAAAAGACCAGTGGGGGAAAAAGTAAAATTTAAATCTTGTTAGACTCAATTAACTTCATGTGTCTTTTGTTGGAGTTTCTTGTGGAATACAAATCAAATGTGGTGGAAGTTGCTTTAGTTGCTAGAGGATTATTGTTTTACCTTTTGATAAACCTTCTATATATTTGTTAGCTTCATGTTGAATTTTGCATTCAGCTCCTTACTGAATATCTTTTATCTATTTGCCGATTTTTTTGTTAAAAATTCTTATCCTTGCATCTCCCCCTTTATCCCTGTAGTTTTGAAGGTCTGGTTATGTGTTACTGTCTTTTCTTTATTTAAACATTTACTCTCATTGCTAAATAGCAAGGTGGTTGGATTCTGGCAATATAATTGAATACATTATGTCTGGCATACGACGATCATCTCTCTTTTTTATACTTATGATCTCATTGTAATTGTTTGTCTATTTCTGTATTTCAAGATTTCTGTCTTTTGCCTTCTTTTCTGTGCAATGTTCAAATCATGTAAACCAATGATGGTTAATTTCATGTTTGCAGCTATTCAGTGGCTTCCAGAAGATAGAGTAACGCTTTTCACGACTGAAGGGTTGATTCAGATAGGAGGCTCATTGGTTCCTCGCCGCTTTCGTCCTTCAGATGTAAAGGCATTTAAAATTTTCGTTACATGTTTCTAAACATTATTTCGTGGATTTCAAATCTTGATATGGGTAGAAATAGTCTGGTTTCTAGCTCAATAAAGTGGCTGTGATATATATTATGTACAGATTTCTTCTTTTATTAGTTATATCTGAAGAGTATTTTTTGGATTCCTTCTATTCTTTTTTGACTAATATTACCCTTTCCAAAGGAAAGGGTAACAATAGAAAAGTAAGTTACCACATGCAAGTCCATGTAGATTAACAGTATTGATCATTAGTGCTACTGTGAAGATGTAAATTCTTTCTATCATCATCATCATCGTTATTATTTTGTTTTCTTTATCTTTCATGCTCTTGCACAACCACACACATAATCGGGTGAAAAAGAGTCCTGGAATTTAAAGCATGAGTAACTTGTTTCCTGAATCTTGTTAACAAATTGGTTTATAAATTCTCCAATCACTTTTGAAATAGGTTTATGTTGTGTAACTTGTGTTTACAGTTATGAAATCTGCTTCTTACTTACCTGCCTCTGACAATTACTTTGTGCAGAAGAGACAAGGCAGAACAAAGGCATTACAGCGGTTTCAGGAGAGTGATTACATGGATCCCAACCAGGTTCTTTGTCTTGGTGCCCTCTTTGATATTGCAGCAACAAATGTACGTAGTTTTGATATTGTTAAGGCATCTCTTTTTTTTGTTTTGCAGTTTGTTATAGCATCTGGTTTAGAATTGTTTGCTTCTCATTTTTAATGCAGGGACTTGATACGGGGAGAAGATTATGTATATTCGGCTTTTGCCGATCCATTGAGATGCTAAGTGATGTTGTTGAAGACACTGTACTAGAGCATGGAGGCGAGGTAATTTATGAAATACATTATAACATTTAGCACCATCTCAATATTGAAAATAAGGCCCTAAATGTATTTCATGGTGGTGTTTTCTTTTTGCTCTGAATCACATGGTATGAAACATTTCCAGGAGACATGCATGGCCCAATTCCATTCTTGTTATCGTTATGAAAGGAACAGGATGATTGACTGTGGGCATTGTTTTAGTATACTTTTCAACTGCTGGAAAAGACATAGGAATGAATGAAAAATCTTATTAAATACTACCAAAAGTTGGACAATTCAGGCATTGCATTCTGATACAGTAGCATTGGAGATTGGGGGAGAAAGAGATAAGCTCTAGGCCTCATATTCTATATATAATAACCAACGTGGATACATAATGAGTTTGTCTCACAGGCAATATAGGACAAAACTAATATAGAGTGTCTCTCAACACTCCCTCTCAAAATGGAGGATATATATATATATATATATATATATATATATATATATATATATATATATATATATATATATATAGGGCTTACTGTACCTCAGCCCGCGGGCTGAGAGAGTTTTCTCAGCCTGCGGGCGTGACAACATCACCGCCCCACATCTGTAATAATTTTGGCGGGCAAAATCCTGTAAAATCCCGCCCAATTTAATGCCAGTCACCTCAACATTGTAATTTCCAAAAATACTCTCCCTCACAACTTTTTACCGACCTTGGTAGCAGTCCTCAGAAAAAGACTGCGACCTTGGTAGCAGATCTTGGTAGCAGTCCTCAGAAAAAGACTGCGACCTTGGTAGCAGTCCTCAGAAAAAGATTGCGACCATGGTAGCAGTCCTTAGAAAAGACTGTGGTAGCAGACCTTGGTAGCAGTCCTCAGAAAAAGACTGCGACCTTGGTAGCAGTCCTCAGAAAAAGACTGCGACCATGGTAGCAGTCCTTAGAAAAGACTGCGACCGTGGTAGCAGTTCTCATAAAAACACTGCGACCATGATAGCAGTCCTCAGAAAAAGACTGCGACCTTGGTAGCAGTCCTCAGAAAAAGACTGCGACCTTGGTAGCAGTTCTTAGAAAAGACTGCGACCGTGGTAGCAGTTCTCATAAAAACACTGCGACCTTGGTAGCAGTCCTCAGAAAAAGACTGCGACCTTGATAGCAGTCCTTAGAAAAGACTGCGACCGTGATAGCAGTTCTCATAAGTACTGCGACTATATTAAAAATCATTAAATATCAAATCAGATAAAAAAAATTAAAGAAGCAGCATTCACTGTCTTTTACCGAAAAAGTAGCTTTTCATAAGGGGTATTTGGTAATTTAACTTCTTTCGATAAGCGGGCCGCAAGTTAGTGGGGTGCAAAATTGAGCCACGTCAGCGCAGGCTGAGAGAGTTCTCTCAGCCCGCGGGCTGATATACATTTTTCTCATATATATATATGTATATATATATATGTATATATATATGTATATATATATATATATGTCTAGCTTGTCACAAATAAAATCTACCTGTGTTCTACCAAGTGGTTTGGTAAAAAGATTTACTAACTGGTATCCTGATGATACATGCTTTGCCATAATGATCTTTTCCTCGAGCTTCTTACGAACAATATAACAATCAACCTCAATGGATTTGGTTCTTTCATGGAACACAATATTTTCAGCAATGTGTATAGCTGTCTTGCTGTCATCATATAATTTCATGCGACACTCTGAGGGGAAACAAATCTCTGTCAATAAATTTTTGATTCAAACTAGCTCATTTTCCATCGCCCTGTACTCTGACTCTATGCTGGACCGAGGGATCATACTCTACTTCTTGTTTTTTCATGACATAAGGTTTCTTTCAAGAAAGACAATATCCTGTTGTTGACCTCCTATCAAAAGATCACCCTATCCAGTCTACATCTGAGAAGCCTGTTACTATGGTGTATCCATGATTTGAACAAAGAAGCTCTCCCTGAAGCTTTCTTCAGGTATCTCAAAATCCTTATTACCGTCTCCAAGTGGGTAGTCTACGGTATTGACGAAACTGACTCACTACACTGCATATGAATGTAATGTCCGATCTGTTCACCTTCAGGTAGTTCAGTTTCTCCACTAATTTCTTGTACCTCCCAACATCCTTAAGAAACTCCCCTGATCTTGTAGCAGTTTTGTGTTCACGTTCATCGACCTGCATCTTAGCATCTCAGTTTCCGAAAGTAAGTTGAGTATATACTTCTTTTGTGACAGAAGAATGCCTTTCTTGGACCTAACCACCTCAATCTTAAGAAGTACTTTAGGGATTCAAGATCCTTGGTTTTAAAGTGCTTCTGTAAGTGCTTTTTTAGGCTATCAATCCCCTTCGTGTCATCTCCTGTGATCACAATATCATCCATATGCACAATCAGTAGGATCCTCTTCCCATGTTGTAATTGTCAAAACACAGAGTGGTCTTTCTATACACAACAAGGATCAAACTCCTGAATTACTGATGTAAAGTGTCCAAACCAGACTCTTAGAGACTGTTTTAGACTGTAGAGTGACTTCTTTAACTTGCAAACCTTTGCAAACTCTCCTTGAGCAACAAAGCCTGGTGGTTGCTCTATGTAAACCTCCTCATTAAAAATACCATTGAAATGCATTCTTGATGTGAACTGATGAAGTCACCAGTGGTATGTTGCTGTCAATGATACAAGGACTCACATCGTTGTCATATTTCACAATTGGGGGTATTCATATAGGGTGTGTTTGGTTGCAAGGAAGTGGGGGAAGTAAGGAAATGAGGAAGTATAATTGCTCACTTCCCTATCTATCCAAACACTAGAAAAGAAAAATAAGAAAACCCCTTTTCCTTTTCTTTTTTCCCTTTTACACAATTTCTTCCTCACTTTCAGGGTGCTACAGTTAATTTTGTGGTCATATAAATCTTATTTGTAATAAGTTGTGGCTCAAAACAGTTAATTTTGTGATCATGTAAATCTCACTAGCATTCTAATTACAATCTAATTTTTTATTTTTTAATTAATTTTTATTTTAATATTATTTGCGGTCAACTTTGAGGTTAACTTTTTCACTTACACTTTCACATTACCATTCAAACACCAGAAAAGACATAACATTTTTCAAACCACACTTCTCAACAAAATCCAAACACCGGAGAACTCACTAACCAATTCTCAAATTTCAAAAGGAACTATTACTACTTCCTCACTTTCTCACTTTCACCCCTAACTAAATAGCCCCATAATTTAGTTCATACACCTGTGAATATGCTTTAGCGATCAATCTTGACTTTAAGTGAGTTAGAGGCCCATCTGGGTTTAACTTGACAGTATGAACCTACTTACACCCAATGACTTTTCTCCAGTGGAAGTGTGACCAACTCTTAAGTCTATTCTGCTCTAAGGCTGTTATCTCCTCTTGCATCGCTTGAGTCTAACCTAAAAGAGCCAGTGCTTCTGATACATTCTTAGGAATTAAATATGAGTCCAAAGAAGAAATAAATGAACTGAAAGAGGATGGTAAATAAGAATAAGAAATGAAATTGAAAGGTGGATGCTGAGTACAATTACATTTGTCCTTTTGAAGTGCAAAGGGAAGATCATCAGTAGTATAAGTACGAGGTGATGTGCACTGATAGTTTGACTTGATTCTTGTGCAGGACTTGATACTGAGTCTGACACATGCACAGGAGTAGGAGCTATTCGTCGTGTATAAATTTGAGTTGAATTCTGAAGCCGAAGTGGATTTTTACCAGTCACATTTTCAGATATTGACCCACCATTGTTGAGTAATGTCTCCCGATAGAACATATAATCATAGTCATTTTCTGACATAGGAAAAGAAAAAATGTGGAAATCTCATGTTTTTACTTAAAAAGGTTATATTTGCACAAAGATATGTCAGCCTATAGATGGATAAAAATATTTGTAACTTTTTTAGTTCTAGAGTAGGCAAGAAAAATTTCTTTAAGAAACCTAAAATCAAAATTTGTCTTATAAGGACTATAATTATGAACAAAACAGAGAAGACCCAATGATCTTTGCAGGTAAAGAGAACAAATCAATATCGGGGTACATGATGGAATATAGGATTTTATTTTGCAATACAGATGATAATATTCTATTTGTCAAGAAAAAACAATCAAAATGGCCTTAGCTCAAAATTCTTTTGGTACCTGTCTATGAAATAGTAGTCTCCTAGCGATGTCAAGGTGTCTATTCTTATGTTCAGTTACTCCATTCTACTGAGAACTGTAAACACATGAGGATTGATGTAATATTCTATTTTGTTCCAGAAACTGACTAAAGTTATTGTCCAAATATTCTTTTGCATTATCAAATCTTGAAATTTTAATACTAGAATTAAACTGATTCTTTATTTCTTAATGAAAAACTTTAAATGTGAAAAACACCTCAGAGCGAGATTTTAATAGATACATCCATATGACTTGAGAATAATTATCCACAAAGCTGACAAAATACCTAAAACTCACTTTTAATTTTACTGAAATGGGCCCCATACATTTGTATGAACTAAATCAAATGGCTTATCATCCCTCTTATTGACGCGACTAGGTAAGACACACGATGATGTTTCCCTTACTGTCAAGACACACTCGAAGGATTAACCTGACCTAAAGATGAAACAAGGTTTAGTGTAGGTTGAGAAGGGTGACACAATCGACAATGGTAGTCAAATGTTGATGAAGTGCTTAAGCATGTCATCTAATCAGATGTCAAGTCTAGCTCATACAGTCTGTTCTGCTTATATCATATGCCAATCATCTTCTTCATCTCAATCTCTTGAAATACACAACGCGTTGGAAAAAAATAGCGTCAGAAAAAAATATGTAAAATTTAAAACCTTGGTAATCTTAGTTACTGATGATAGGTTGAAGAAAAACAAGGTAAATAAAAAACAGATAAAAAAGGAAGGGTAGGGGTGGTAGCGGCAGTGACAATACCCTGAATGGGTGTGCGGGAGCCATCTGTTAATACGACAGAGTTAGAGACAAGAGTAAAAAACATAATATCTCAGTTCCAAGTATGTGATTTAGACGATATAAGACAATGTATAGGAGTACTTTGAGTTAGAGTGGCAGAGAAAGAGGAAGATCGAGCTTGTGTGTTATATTACTGCTGGAATATCTGAAACTGCTCAAACTGATGTCACAATTATTCGTCATTTGAAAGAATAGCAGAGATATGTGCACCTCACATTGGTTTTCTCTTCGGAAGGGGTATTGGTACCGTATGGCCTGGCTCTTTACAATAGTAATAATAGATCACAGAGACATCTCCTCCTCTTCCCTGAGGACCTCCTCGTTCGCCTCTGATATCACCGTGGTAATCAGAATGTCCACCAGTGTAGCCCCTCGACCATCCATATCAGCACAACTTCCTCCACGCCACCAAATGTGGTCTCCTCGTCCCCACAGTCTGCCTCCCCTGATTTGCCAGGCAGCTTGATCTGAGGCTATTGTAGTAGTATCAGGTGAACGCAGGAACGATATTCTTCAGAAAGTCATGTCTCCGGTAGAGAGCTCATAGCAGAGCTTCCCATAATCTGAAGTCTAGCTGAAGAATAAGCAAGGTTAGAGGGTATCCAAGTAGGTTAGCACCATCAACCGGTTCTACATCTGCTTCATATCAGACGTGATCGAAAATATCAACGAAGCTCCTTTGATAGGCGATTGGACTCGTCGTAATGATCATTCATGGGCTTGTCATTCTACTTTTTCTCCTATGCTAGGTGATTGAACTCGTCGTAATAATCATCCACGGGCTTGCTGTTTCTTCCGAAATAGCTCATGTATAGCATTATAAGCCCTGTTGATATTGATGTTTCCTCCATACAATTCGCGATGGTTAGAGTCACACAATGAAGGATCAAGTCGTGAATCTTGGGCTCCATCATGGTCAATACCTGATGGAATAGGTTATTGCCCTCCAATGTCCAAGAATCCGTCACTGAAGTAGGAGGGTCCGCCAACAAATATTAGCCTTCCCACGATCAGCCACATAAATCTCAATTATCCACAAGTAATTATTCCTATCAAGTTTTCAGTTTGTAATCCTTCCGAAAACTATATAAAAAATCCTTGTTTGAGCCATTATCGTACTGGACTTGTCTGCCTTTATCTCAGTATATTCGGTCATCATGAAACATACAAACATAAAGAAAGAATTCTGCTAAAAAAATAGACAGAAACTTCCTACAACACATCAAATAAGATTCAACACCTTCACCAAAACACCATCTCAGAGCCCCGAGTCGAGTATCAAATCATTGTTGGAGATTGGGCGATGTCGAAACGAGTGATGGAGGCGATCAGGCAATGGATCGAGCGATGAAGGCGCAGGAGATGATGTGATGAAGATGACAAGACTGTTGCAAAGCCAAGAGGATGCAGAGATGATGTGGCGGTGGTGGGAGAGGGATGGGGAGCATTGGGCGTGGCCGCCGTCGGGCGTGGCCGCCGTCGGGCGTGGCCTGCTGTCGGCCTGGGCACGCATGGGCGACTTGGTCGTGGCCTGGGCGGCGGGATGGAGGCGGGATGATGGAGAGGGGATGGAGGTGGTGGGTTGGTGGTGGGATTAAGGTTAGGGTTTTGGGATTAGGGTTAGGGCTTTTGAGTGGCTTTGTTACCATGATAGAGTAGCATCAAAAATTGAGAGAGAAAGAGATGAGATTTAAGCCTCATAATGTAGTCTATATATAATAATCAATGTGGATACATCACGAGTTAGTCTCACAGGCAATGTGGGACTAAACTAATATAGAGTCTGTCAACACATTCGTATAGGTCTCCTATAGCTTATGTTGCTTGTATTGTGCAGGTTTCTCACAACCAATCGACATTGACTTCGTATCCTACATCCTTTGAATTTTTTTTTAATGACACATAATCATAAGTAAAAATAATATAATTAATCTTTTTTAAACACAAAGGACACATAATTAATGTTGTTTAAAGACAACATGGGTATAGCGGTTATCTAGTCTGACTTGAGTTCAATCCTTTAAGTTCGATCACAGGTTAAAATGTCTCTTTGACCAATTTGTTTTTTTTTTTAAATTAAATAAATCTACCTCACTCAAACCCGACCCGGTTGATAATCAGGTTAATGAGGTTTGGTTCAGGTGATCTGATTTTAAGCAGGTTAGTTAGGGTCATAGTTTCTAATACGATTATTAACTAGATTAGGTTCGGATCAGTTATATATCTGGGTCAGGTCAAAACTGACCCAATCGAACCCAATCGCCACCACTAACCCTGATTTAACTGCTATACCCTAAAAAATATTAAATATATACAAGATCAAACCAAATTATTTACTTCATTAGTTTCATCTTGTTCTCTAGAAGCAGCCTAGCCTCTAAGCTAACTGGTCTTTCTTGAAAGTCAGGGTTCTCATCTAACCTGTCTGTCTGACTTTTGACATTTTATCTTACCTTTTGACTTGTAGATTGAGTTGTGGACTATGCTTAGTTCTAGATTGATTTCCTTATATTAAGAGCACATTATCCATTCAGAGAGAAACCTTGCAATATGGGAGCCATTGGTTAGAATGAAGACGGCTGGTTCGCAATTGAAGTTCTGATGCAGATCGATAGCAAAAGCGCCGGCTAGATCTCATTCTAGTGCCGACGAACCCTAAATAAAATGCTAAATTGAATAACTCTGTGAATCCACCAGAAAAGGAAGAGAAAATTTCTCAAAATTTATTAAATTTCATATGCCTACAAAAAGTTTTAAAAAGGCTTTATACAGACTCTTCATACATAAAATCCTAATACAACTTCTACTCTTCTAAAATAAGACCCCCTACTTTGACTCAAATTCTAATAAAAGTGAAACCAAAAGAAAATAAAATAAGAAATTGAAAAATAAAAATAATTAGAAACTTAAAGTCCTAATAAAAAAGGAAACTGATAAAAAAAAGCCAGGAAATTTGCTGCTAATCAGCACAATTTAAGATTTTTATGAAATTGGCACGGAATTTATAGACTGCCTCTTGCAGAATTTGCAAAACTGCCCCTGTAACTTGAAAACATCATAACTTTCGCATACGGGTTCTCATTTTCGCGTTCTAGGATGTGATGTAATGATCTTTTCGTGCTCTTGATCTTAGAATAGACAAACATGGTGCTTCACTTATTAAATTTAATGAATCTTCCTACATTATTATTCTCTACTTGAAAAGAACTTGATCTCGAGTGCAACTTTGAATAGGTTAAAAGAAAGATATAGATGTCGACTCTTGCAATAAGTCCTGATTTTTTAGCATGAATAATATATCTATGTTGTCTTCGACTGCGAACAGGCTTCATTGTAACATCAACCTTGATGTAAATTTTTTTACCTTAACTTTACCCACTTTCAAATTTGACATAAAAGAATTTGAAAAGGGTCATAAGTGTCCGAAGATAATTTGAAAGGTGCAGAGCAGAGTAGTACTCAGTGAATTGTGTTGACATCGATATTGACGATTGTGAAGATCGTGAGAAAACAATTAATGGATGAGGCAGAGGAATCTCCAAGAGCAATTTTGCGACCTCTTTAGACTGCGAAGGCATTGATTTTTTTTCTACCACCGTATCTGAACCTCGTTTTCCATCTTGAGTGGAAATGACAACAAAGTTTCTTGTGAAGCCAAAAATAGACTTTTTTGCTTTCATGATCTGAACCTTTTCATCCATCTTAGATGACAATGACAATGAAGTTTCTTGTGAGAGCAATAACTCGGTTGAAGATGAAAAAAGTGGTAAACCATCGACCATATCTTCAGTATTGATCTTCTTAAACTCCTTTAATAAAGGTTGGAATTTTGTTGGAACATTGATTGGTTAGGTTATTTTTTTTATTACCTTGTCAAATCTCTGCTTGGTCTCTTTGGATTTGTCAAAAATTCACCACGATTGCACATTGATAAGAAATATCACCCACCAATTTAGAAGCTTCAATTTGCTCTTCACTAGGTTTCGTCGCGATCTTCTTACCTTTCTACAAGAATATATAAATATTTTGTCTACTCTTGTGCTTTGCATCTACATCATATTGCCATGGCCTCCCCAATAAAATATGACATATATCCATGTCTACAACATCACAAGCAACATAATTCTTGATAAATTTTTTCAATAGAAATAGGAACATGACATATTTCTATTACCTTACTAGATGATCCCTTGTCGATCTAGCAGTTATTGTAGGAGTTTGGATGTGGCTCGGTAGAAAATTTTAGATGGTTTACAAGAGCTCTCGAGACAATATTCTCGTGACTATCATTATCGATAAGTTTGCACACGTTGTAAACAGAACATTGCGTATGAAAAATATGATGTTTCAAATTATCATCTTGTTGACATGTATGTCGGCTCAGGTTAAGATCTTATTCCTACTATAATCACGATCTTTACTGTTGTTCAGAACTAGATTTTCGATCATCTAACGAAGAGATTCGAATTGCTCCTCAACTCTCTGCTCGCAAGCGCTAGATCTAGCTGAAAGACCCTTTAAAGTTGAATCTCTATTGCTTTCACGCTCTGCACCAGTCATCTTAGATTTGGCCTCTATATGATACCACTTGGCGCTGATTGGAAGCAAAAGTGCCTGCTAAATCTCGTTCTAGTGCCGACGAACCCTAAACAAAATGCTAGGTAGAATAACGCTAGAATTCAAAAAAGAAAAGAAAAGAGAATTTATCCAATTTTATTAAACTTTAAGATGCCCACAAAAAGGTTCAAAGAGCCTTAGACTCTTCATATGCACAAAATTCTAATACGACTTCAACTCTTCTAAAAAAGACTTCTACTTTGACTCAAACTCTAATAAAGGAGAAACAAAAGAAGATAAAATAAGAAACTGAAAAGTAGAAGTAATTAGAAACCTAAAGTTCTAATTAAAAAAAAAAAGAAACTTATAAAATAATCAGAAAATTCGTTGCTAATCAGCACAATTTAAGATTTTACGAAACGGGTCCGGATTTTACATATTGCCCTTGCAGAATTTGCAAAACTGCCCTGTAACTTGAAAACATCGTAACTTTCTTCTACGGGCTCTGATTTTCGTGTTCCATGATGCGATGTAATGATCTTTTCGTTCTCTTGATCTAGGAATAGACAAACATGATGTTTCAAACTTCTAAACTTATTAAATTTACTGAATCTTTCAACAACAAGTTCAAACTCATAATTCTGTAGCAATCCCCTATTCAGTATCTACCCAAACAATTTGCACTGATCCTTAGTGTCCTCTACTTCAGTAGCAAAACAAATGTACTTTGTTCAGAAAAAACTTCATTTTGCTTCAAATGCTATGCTGAATGCTTGTTGAGGTGTATTTTTGGTAGACTTTAGGTTTATTTCTGGAATGCAGTAGGATTCAGCAATTGTAGGAAGCATGTAAAGTCCATCTTCTACTTTATGGTCCCGCTTCTCCCCCGCTGTGACTCACTCCTGGAGCCACAGCCTTGCTTAAGGAAAATATGTCTGTCCATGTGGTCAGAAACATGCAAAAAGGTCTGGAGGGGATTCAGGAATGTGTTTCCATGAGAAAAACTGTATTATGTGCTCGTATTCAAATACATTTCATAAACCATGGTATGATGCATCCTGCATTTTTTTTTTTTTTTGGGTCTCTTTGAAGAAGGTTGCAATTCTTTCTGAGGAGCATTTAGAGTTTCTGGAGTGGTATTGGAGGGGGTTGACCAGCTATAAAGGACCCTTGTAGTTGCATTATGTTGTTTTCTTCTTGCAGTAGTTCATGAACCCAGCCTTTCTAAGGGAAAGGAAAACGTATAAAGCTGCATACAATCTGCAGCATCCACAAGTCCATGCGCAAAGTGGGTCACCATGGAATCACCTTCTCTGTTCAGTTTTTCATGAGCTCATTCTTCTATTCGCAGGTTGTTGCTGCTGAGAAGGCGAGCAAGGGCGGGCTGCAAGAAAAGCTGAAGATGACCGTTGCAGTGCCGTTGCTTTGGGGTGTTCCTCCTGCTTCAGAGACCCTCCGATTTGCAGTCCGGAGCGGGGGTGGCATCGTGGAGAAGATCTACTGGCAGTGGGATTTCTTGTAGAAAGACTCGCAAATCATCTGTTCATATTGTACATAAAACATAATCCCTTGTATTCTTCTCATGCATGGATCAAAGAATCCATTCTCATCTTGTTGCAATTTGTTGATCTGTCAGTCCACAAGTGTGTTCCTTCCAATGTACAAAATTGAAATTGGTGTAACAGCAAAATTCTGATCTAAACAGCTAATGAAAATTGTTCTTATTTGTAACATCAGAATCATCTACGCCTCGGCCTCCAAATTTGACATCACAATCGCCCCTAAATCATAGTTGAGCATTTAAATAATAAGTTTTGTGGCAAAATAATTAAGCTTTTTATTGCAGTGAAACATCACAATTTAAACATCATAATTTTCCATCCATGTGGGTTTCTGGGCATGTAAATCATTTTTGTGTAAATTTAACTGAGTTTTTAGCAAGTATTATCCTCCCATGAGCTTTCACTTTATACTCCGAATTGTTCATCTTCGAGGGTTTGGATATTCTCATAGAAAACTCATGTGATTTATACATTATTATGTACACTCATAGGTCTAATACATTCAAAAAAATGTGTAACTGAATATTTCATAATCAAGCGACTCGAATAGCTGTACTGTTATAGTTGATTCATTTATTAGCAAACAGTGGCCATGATTTGATTTCACTTATTAAATGACCACTCGGGATTGATTTCAACTATTAATTATTGATAACTGAAGATTAAGTTGATAATTATTGATCAAATTTCAGCACTAGCACAAATTATCTGTACCAAAACATCCCAATCGATCCAATTTTGAGAATGAAAAACAGATTTTTGCATGTTTCATTGGTATCATGCGAGTCCAATTCTGATGAAGCAGACCCGTTAAAACGCACTGAAAATATTGCTGTTACCCTTTAGTCCCACATCGCCGAGAGAATGAAATTAATTACACTTCATATACTAGGTCTCAGCCTCGTTTGCTGTCTCTTCGGAGACATCCGATAAAATTGGAACGATACAGAGAAGATTAGCATGGCCCCTGCGCAAGGATGACACGCACAAATCGAGAAATGGTCCAAATTTTTTTTAACCCTTTTTCCTCCGGCGGATTTTTTACCCTTCTTCCTCCGGCGGATTCCTGCAACTGGTGTTAGTTCGCTCTTCTTCTTCCTCTTCCTCTTTTTTTTTTTTTTTGTCTTTCTTCCTTTTTCCCCTTTCCTCTTTTCTTCTTTAATTTTACCCATACCCAAATTCATCTGAACTGAGAGCACTTGTGATGAGCAGCCTGCAGTTTTATCCCGAGAGCAATTTCAATTGCGTATGTCTCTCTTCTTCTTCTTCTTCGTCTTCCTCCTTTTAATTAGCGCTCATTTTATATCTCAAATTTATTGCCTGCAGAATATATCCCAAATTTTTTATCACAATGTCATGCTATTTCATTCCTAATAATTTTTCTAGTATGGATTCAACTCCATCATGCTAGTCTATGAATTCGGTGGTAAGTTTCTCACAAAAGAAATGGGTGGATTTAAACATGTTATACTGTTCAAGTTATATGTTTTGGATCATTCAGGAATGGGGAATATTTCTGAAGTATCTCTAAATGGTATTATAAATTTTGGCTCACTTTTGTAACGATAAGAATCGTTAGGCTGTATTGGAAATTATAAAATGAAAATTCTTTGGAATTCCATCAGCACCCAAGTCTTTGTGATGGGGAACCAACCAAGACTTTGAAGACATTTGATTAGGATTAGGATTAGTCTTTTTATTAGTTATTTAATAGTCTTTTTTATTTTATTAGTCTTTTATTTTTTTTTAATTTTGAAGCATGAGTAGTGCATGTGTCCTCTTTTTTATATATATACTCTTGTAAGGTTCTATTTGGAATGCAATGAATGGATTATTAAAAATTTTGAGAGATTAAAATCTTAATTGGGATTTTTTTCGAATCTTCGTGTGTGAGGCAGGGAGTGGGAGAGCAATTTTCCTGGGTGTGAAGTCTGAATCTAAATCTGATGTATGGAACCGGTGAGCAATCACCTGGGTGTAAGGCCCAAATCAATTTTTATCTTTTCCTTAATTTTTCCAAACTCTAGATTAGTTTATCCCCAATCTCTCCACAAACCCTAATTTCTTCCCTAGTTTTCAAAACCCTAGTTTTTACCCCTTCTGTCCTGTGTCATATTTATTTCTTTTGTTAAGCTACTATATTTATTTCTTCTGTTACAATATGCTGAAGGCTCCCATTTCTTTTGGCATATGACATGAGATGTATGATTGAAATCATAGCTTATGAAGGTTTGATTTGCTTTTATCTTGATTGTATATGGTCATTCTGAAATTTCTGAAAAGTTGCCTAATAATTTATGTGGTTTTGTAGTCATTTATAATATTTAACCAAAATACATAGTATATTTGCTTTATGGATCCTAGGATGTCAAAATTCCTGTGGGTAAAGGAACCTTGGGCCAAATATAGATCATAATTGTTTGTGTGAATCCTAGTACATAGTCTTTTTCATGGGTTCATTAAGGTTTTCTTTTTAGAAAATTGCTCCTGCAACATTGAATCCCTCCATCACTCCTTCTACTAGGGTTAAATTGGTGAGATATAAGAAGTCCAGCTTCCAATGATGAATGTGCACAGCGAGAGAGGAATCTGCAGGTTTGGTTAGTTGCCACCCTTTGCATGAACCTTTGCAGGTTTAGTTAGTTGTCACCCTTTGCATGCCCCTCTCTCACTCCCTCTGCAGGTTTAGTTAGTTGTCACCCTTTGCATGCCCCCAGATCTAAATAAGATGACATCTATTAAATTTGGGAGACACCTTTCTCATTATAGGCCATGTTATACCTTTGGAAAGAATAGATATTAGGGAGAGAAATTAATCCCAGTGTGCGGGGAGAGGATCGGCAACATACGAGGGTGGGTAAATTGTCAGCACCAGAGCGAGGATTGGAAAGAAAGAGATGGGGCTTTGCTGCAAAGAGAAGGACAGAAAGGAAAAGGAAAAGAAGAAAAGGGGAGGGGCACTGCTTCACTAGAATTAAGTTAAAGAGAGAAGAAAACAAGGGAAGTACAGCTGTTCTGGACAACCAGGAAAACGAAAAGAGAAGGAATTTGGGTAAAGTAATCTCTAAGAACTGTAAGTGGCCGTTCAACTAGGCTTTTAGGTTTAAATAATTGATAAAAACTCATGCTTTCTTATTGATGTGAACCTTATTTTATTTATATCATTGGATTATAAATTTCTTTTCCAAGGGGTATCATAAGAATTAACTCAAACTGTTAGATGTAAATTTGCATTTCCCCCATGGATTGGAGCTAATCTAGTGGCTTTTTAAGAGAACTAACTGTTTACATGACTTTTTTCTTTCTGACTGAATTAATTGTTTAGGTGACAAGCACACTAAGAATTAACTATGAGTCATGATTAGCCTTCCATGTAATTAATGAACCCTGTGGTGCTTTGCCAACTGAAAATTAAGATCTTTTTCTCTTAAGTTGTTAGGAGTCCTGCTTGCTAGTTTATATCTGAAAATTGATACTTCATTTGAAATTAAAAGAAGAGGAACAAGGCCTGGCTTTATTGAGAACCAGGAAAGAAGAAAAAAGAAAGGCGCTCATAGAGACCAGAAAAAGAAATAGAAAGAAAAATGAAAGGATTGGAGGGTAGCAACAATTTCTAGACATTTAAGGAAGAATTTTCTAATCGATTATTATCATTAAGGATTCAAGGAAGTACTTACATGAGAACTATACCCTAATTATTTGGAAAAGCAGATTAATCATGAGAGGAGTTCCTCATGAGAGTGATGGGAGCATGAAATCGTAGACTCAACATTGGAGGTAGAAGTAAGTGATAAGATGTAGAATTAAGATAAAAGCTGCTTTATTATTTATAAACTATTCAAAACCATATATTAAAATAGAAAGTAGAGAAATCGATTCATTTATTATGTAGGATAGATCCTTTATTGTCTTTGAAAGGCTTATATAATCCATGGACATGCAATGGCTTCAGTACTCAATATCCCATGGATATGATGCTACGTAAATCATCTTTCTTTTAAAAATCACACTCAACAACCATTTTTCTTTAATAAAACTTCCATAAATGGAAAGTGAAGGGGATGGTTTGCATTAGAAGGCGGATCAAGTCTTCAACTACGTGAAAGTTAAGTGTAAGTAAGGAAACCAAATGGATGTCTAGGTTAACAGTGGAACATGATGGTTGGTAGATTGTTAATATCCTAGAAGTCTCCTACAAATCACGACATTCCCCTCATTTACCCACTTATTTCAATGGAATGACTTGTTTTAGTCTCTTTAGCAAGATATCGAATCCTCTCCATAAGAAAGTGAGCTACTTCTCGATCATTTAGCATCCCTGGTGTTTTATTCCCATAGAAGATCCCTTTTGGGAAATTCAATTTTTTCTAGTTTGATGCCAACTCCACTAAGCTTTACACTATAAGTGAAGATTCCATGAGCTATGTTAAGTTGGGTTATTAGTATTGGGTTATTGGGTTGTATCCATATACCCTCCTTGTCTTCTATGTATATATCTTCCTTCTCCCCATGAATACAACTATCCTTTTCTTTGAGGATTTCTATTTCTCTACATGGTATCAGAACCAGATAGCTGTGCCCACCCAGGTCGACTAAATTTCTCCCAACACTTTTTGAAGATATGATTACTACATCCACAATGCCTACATTATTGGGGGCCTTTCTCAAAGGCACTCTGTCTGCCTCCGTAAGATCCACATCCACGTCTAGCGGATTCACGTTCTCGTCCTCCAAAATCGCGGCTACGACCTTTTTCACGCCCAGAAATCATGGCAGACTGTTCAATGGATGGTGCAGATGAAATATCGGATTCAGTTGAGACCCACATAACTCTAGAGAAGGTGGTAGTCAATGTGAGAATACTATCACCTCCTAGTATTTGACCCTACCCCTCAGTATCGTCGCATCAGAACAACAAGCTGATGCATCTCTAACTCATCAATCAGATCTTTGAGTTCATCATAGAACTCAAGCACAAATTTGTCTCCCTGTTTGAGCTCAAACAGGCACTCATAGATTTCAAACACCCTCGAGGGGTTCTTCTCATTGTCATACATCACCTTTAGTGTATCCTACATCTCCTTAATGGTAGTCAAGAACATAACACTACCACTAATCTTCTCCTCTAGACTGTTTAGAAACCATGTCATCACAGAATAATCTCCAGTAAGCCAGGTCACATAAGTAGGATCTGTATTAGTAGGTGAAACTTGAAGGAGGTGAGCCAATTTATTCTGAGCGGCTATGAATATGTGGAACGCCTGCGCGCATAATAAGTAGTTAGAGCTATTCAGCTTCACTGTAGTCCCCAACATCGTCTTGGGAATAGAAGTCTCAATCATCAGAGAGGAGATTATATTGGAGGAGGAACTAGTACTCTAGACATAATAGCTAGTTGGAGAAATCACCAGAAATCAGTCAGTAATAGCAGTAAATAGCCAGTAATGAAGAGAAACAAGTAACTTAGTTACCAAATAGTAGCATAGGCAGTCAGATTAGCATCAAGTAAATAATATCAAGTAAACAACATCAAAAGCAGTGGTAAATTTTATGGTTAGGGTATTGCACCTTTGTTGGAGGAAATCAGGTGACTTGGAAGAGTAAAAAGTAAGATGTATCTCGCTCGAGTGCAGAAGCTGAGTGTAGAGCTATGGCTCATACGACATGCGAGATGATGTGACTAAAAAAAAAAATCTACTGATGGAGCTTGGTTGCAAACCCATGCCTATGCACTGTGATAATCAGTCTACCATCTGCATTGCCCAGAATCCTGTATTCCATGAAAGGACCAAACACATTGAGATTGTCAGAGATGATTGGATGAAAAAGCTGGTTATGTTTCAGTTCACCCTGTCTTCAAAGCAGTTGGCTGATCTCCTTACAAAGGCTGTCTCATCTTAGGTATTTTCTAATCTATGTAACAAGCTGGGCATGTTAGATATCTATACTCCAACTTGAGAGAGAGTATTAAGTTGGGTTATTAGTATTAGGTTATTATCCATATACCCTCCTTGTCTTCTATATATATCTCCCCTCTCCCTATGAATAAAACTATCCTTTTCTTTGAGGGTTTCTATTTCCCTACAAGCTAACATAGGCGTTCCAAATCCTGAAGAAGTGCCAAGTCTCCTTAACACATGAAGTATAATTATTAGAGTTTATTAAGAGAACTTACTGACAAGAACATGTAATACGAATGAATTTCGGCCCCTTCCAAGGCCAAAAATCCCTTCCTCATGAGGATCAACGTGGCTTGTTTGGTCATGCCGCAGCCCATTAATCAGTGATAGGTAAGCCTCCCCCTTTTTCTTTGGCTCTTGAAAGGTATATCGCTCAATATTATGCACAGTCTCAGTTTTGGATGAATTAGCATACTCCATACAGAACATTCACTGTCCAATTGGAGTGCATACAACCATACACTGTACTATTAAAAATCAAAATCCTACTCATTAGGAGTTTCTGTTTCAATTGAGGAATTCACCAATATCCTCACATCCTCTTATGTTCCCAGAAAGAATCTAGCCTTAGAAAAGAATCCATATCTAATATAATTCACATCTTTCAATGACAACTGCTCAATTTATCTCAATCTTAATGTGATATCTAACTATATGATTATGATCTTCAACAACGGCTCAGTTTTTTCCGTGTCAAATCCTTCTCCCTTGTACATGTATCTCTAGCCTGTTTTTTCAACTTCCTACTAAGGTGTGACACAAATCTTTAGGAAGTTAATATGCTGTCTTCCTGTTCCAATGCAAATATCGATGTATCAATCCGAACACAACTAAAAGAGAAAGAATAAACAGAGAACAACAGGAAAAGAGAGAAGTAGAGAGAAGTTGAAGGAGCAAGAAACAAGTATTAACTAAGTTCCAACCAATTTCTTTCTTTCTAAATTCTTTCTTTTAATTTTTTCATTGACAGCAAGAGCTAACCTTTCTCGCCTCATCTCAACATCTCTGATTCTGCCTGTCATCTCAGTCCCGGTCTTGAAGATGGTGGATGAAAGAGGATTAACACTTTAACGTATTTGGATAAGAAAGAAAAGGGAATATATGTGATATTATTTACTTTTGTTAGGCTTCCAAACCAAAAAAAAAAAAATCATCTTTATCATGCTCGATCTTAAAAATTCTTTGTGCTTTTCTACATAATTTCAGTTTTCCAACCGTATCCATTTTAGTTTCATTTGAGTTTCAAGCTTGCCATTGATAAGTGCTTATATCATGTTGGTTTGATCTTTGAGATTTCCTTTTTTTTGATTCAAATCATATCCTTTACCTTCTAATCTCTTATTTGTTATGCTTTCTTTTCTCTTTGAGGATTTCTTTTTAGATGTTATGTGTTAGGAAAGAGTAATCCAATTTTATCTCATCTTTTGTTGCATAGAGAATGCTTGTTACCTCTACAGTATAATATGTTACAAACATCGACCATGAGGACCAAGATGTTGTTGGCAGACCTCGAATTATAATTTTACTAAGCTTAGAAGGGCCTAAAGACTAATAGAAGCTAGATTAGCTTTTTTCTAAATAAGAAAGGGTTTGACCGCTATTGGAAATATTATTATGATTCTTTTAATTTTAGTTGGAATATACTGAAATAAGGACATCAAACTTGATACTGCAACACTGAACGATTAAGAAAGAGATTCTCTGTTGTATCTCATCAAAAGTCATTCTGCTCACTGGTGGATTAGATTCGTTTATATGCGACATCTGGTATTTCTAGTGGCTTACACATGCTTGTCTCATAAATATTGTATACACATGCATGCCATGTGCTAAAAACTAGAATAAATAGGAGTGCAATTCCAAGGTCCTAAAGGAATTCCTAAAAAGACAAGAATTTAACAATTCATTTGAAAAAATAAGGATTTCAAATGAAAAGAATTTGAATTTGAAGGAATCAAAGGACATTTGTCCTATAAACTAAGTTATATTCA
Source organism: Agave tequilana (assembly GCA_038442645.1). Lineage (NCBI taxonomy): Eukaryota > Viridiplantae > Streptophyta > Magnoliopsida > Asparagales > Asparagaceae > Agave > Agave tequilana. Next base: position 25,525 of record JAVJIF010013570.1, on the reverse strand, counting down.
AACTCTACAGAAATACAATCGATGCATCTTACCTATAATATGAAGTAAGGTGCCTTAAGGGATGATCTAAGAAGGCAGGTAGATTATGCATCATTCATTCAAAGTATAAGCGATTAAGAATAAGCAACTAATCATGTTTCTCTCACACTTATGCATGTTAAGGACCACTGATGAAATATGGATGGATCACAATCACCTTCAATCCAAAAAAAGAGAGGAAATAACGGTTTTGAAAAAGAAATAGAATTGAAAATTTTGAGTTTAAGAAAAGAAATAAGAAAACTGGATAACTTTGGGCTTCACATCCCTTGCGCCACGGGCTTCACACCCCTTACATCAATCTTAAGAACTCAAAACTCAAGAAATTTAATTGAAAGTTTATATTGAATCATTCAATACCAATAATAGAAGTATCGGGGCCTATTTATAGGCTTTACAAAGTTAACTCTTAGGATATAACCGATGTGGTACTAAAACTAATACAAAGAAACTAAAAAAAATGTAATAAAAGAAATTACATAAACACTACCTGAACTACTCGAACACAATCGAAGCAACTCATCTTCTCCAACTGTGATATATGCTTCGATTGTCGTGGCTGGATGTCCCCATCATTCTCCCCGAGTGGAAGAAGACTCGATCCCATCGAGTCTAGTGTAGAAATGCTCTCGTATCGCTCCATGATATTCGGGTCAATCCATGAATCATCAGTCGGTGCTCTCTTTTCAGTGGACCAGATATCTTTGAGCTCACATCACTGGTGGTGTAATCTCATAATCCAAGATTTTATCGACTTTATGTGCTGTATTAGGTAAAATATTTTGGAGTGGAGGAAGAGAAGGTCTCTCAAAAATAGGCTCATGAGAAGACTCATCAACCAGTAGGATAAAATCAAGACCCTTGTAATCCATTAAGTCTTTAACATTGAAAGTAGAACTAATATAAAAAATCTATAATATAAACATTGTCATTCAATTTATTCAAGAGTTGAAATAGATTAGCACTACAAGCATGCAACTTTTTAACAACCTCACCAACATTAAAACTTTTTAATATGTTCCTAGCATCATGTCGTAGCTCATAGTTGGTGTTGTTTCATGCAATCTTATCACTGATTTCTTTGTGTAATTCATGCATGTGTGATGCAACAGGTGAAGCATACTTAGAAACTTTACAATATCAGATATGAGGATAATATCTGTGAGTATTCTAGGCCCTAAACCATGAGCAATCTCATCATGGGGCTTTCATCTATTGCCCTATTAGTAGATGTGTATTGACAACTTCAGCACTGGACAACTTAAAGTCAACTTGCCTTTTGAGCTCTACATGCTCTGTGGGATTCATTGGTAACGTGGCAAGTTGGAAAGACTTGCTCATGGAACTAGACCAACAACGTATATCCTAACAGTTTTTGAAAGACCTAACACGACGTCCATACTAATTTCTGCCATTGGCGGTAGTGTAGGACTGGTAATGGAATATTAGTGGACGATAAAGCAAAAGAGGATGGGGATGGTGTTGGCAGTAAAGGAGGAAGGGGGAGGCGATCAGAGCAGGCAATAACAATATGGATCGACAGTAAAAGAGAAAGGGGTGACGACCAGAGCAGGAAATAACAGTATGGATCGGCAGTAAAGGAGGAAGGGGGTGGCGATCAGATCATGCAATAACAGTATGGATCGACAGTAAAAGAGAAAGGGGTGACGACCAGAGCAAGTCACGACATGAGAGAAAAAGAAGAGAGCAACAGTAAGTGGGGGAGGGGAAGGTAGAGTCAACATTAGAGCCAGAGGAGGGAAAGAATGAGTGTTAGTTATGGCAGCGACAGTAGGAAGAGCAGTTTTGATAGCCAGAAAAACAATACTAAACTCCTTAATCAAGAAAGTGATTTTCGAAAAAATAGCGTTTTCAAACGCAGGGGCTACAATGGGAACTTCATTAATAAAGACAATCTTAAAAGGACTGGTGATGTCGACAGCTATAAGCTCATACCCTTGGCACGATTACATCTATCACATGTGCTAATCTTGAAAAAAATTCTTTTTAAGATTTTTGTTTCCATTATCTATTTCGGCGTTCTTTTCGTTAATATTATTTCTAGATGGGTGTGAAAGGTTACTAGACCTATGAGGTTGGATAGTGGGAAGGTCTAGACACTGGTGTTTTTTTATCAGTAGTGGGTTGGAGGTCACGTTGGCATATGGCTGTACTGGTGGGTGCGCGATCGTAGGTTATTTACTTGCTAGAGTAACACTTTTCATTCTTTGGTTTAGGGTGTCGAATGATTAGATCATGTAATCAAGCTTATAGCCAGTATGATGTTGAGTTTGCGGTAATTTCAGCTTCCTCGATCGGATCCATCAGAATGAAGGGATATTAACTACTCTCCTAAAGATAAGGGGAGACACGACTCTAAACTAGATGTTGAATTATTTTTTTTGTATTTTATAATTTTTTTGTTTTGAATAAAGTTTTAGATTTTAAATGCAAATATAAAAATGCCTAAGATGCAATTCCTACCTAACTATGCTTTATTATTGTGAAACGAGTATGCGTGTTTAGAAATTAGTGATAATATTACTAAACTCACACTTCAACAAATTACGATCATTGCGGAGGAAGGATTAAAACTAATAACACCAGCAGATTGTTTGACCAAAGTAACATGCGTAGACTAATTAGTTCTCAATTCAAGAACAAATTAATGGAAATGTTTATGCTACGCAAGCAAGTTCTACCATCAATATCAAACTACTATATCACAGAAAAGCAGAATCACACAATCTCACTTGTATTTGGTGAAAAGTAGTCAAATCGATAACAACTTAGAGATAAATTATCAGACTTCCAATAACTGGCCGGATCAGAAACATACCTATTGAGGATCACGTCGACCTTAGTGTCCTACTGATGGCTATGGATGTGTAGTTTCGTCTTTCACGAATCTAACGCTTTGAAAACGGCTCGAATTGCACTTGAAATGGGCTCAAAACGGATTCTGAACCACTATGCTGAGTTTGGCCGAGTCGGAACTGAGTTAAGACCGAGTCGGACTGAGTCAACTCGGCTCTGCTCGCTGAGTCCACTCGGGTTTGAACAGTCGGCTCGGGTCGGCTCCAGTTAGATCTGGGGCTGCAAGCGAAGCTGGTCGGCTAGAGTGCTTACGGGTTGGATTGAAAATGAACTGGGTCGACTTGTTGGCTTGAAGCGGATCCGGATCGGAACTACAAAGTCACGGATCGGGTGGAGATGACTTGAAAGGGTCAGATTTTCTGATAAACCAGAAGTGATTCAGATCGATTACCTCTCGATCTCACGTGGATGACGATGTTGGCGAGGGACGACGGCGGAGGCGTGACAAGAAAGAAGCGGACGACGCAGTGGATGACGACAATAATGTAATTGACGCACGGACAAAAACGAAGAAGAGAAGGCGACGTCGAGGTCGGAGCTCTTTACACAAGAAGGCAACAACGATGAGGTTGGATCTCGATCGGATCTGATCTAACATCGACGGGACCTAGGTCCGGCGGTGACGAGGTCGACAGGATTTTTTGATGTTGATGATGACGGCGGCGATGAGATCGACAAGATCTGATGCAGATGGTGATGGCGTCGAAGTGGTTGCAGCAGCAGCTGTGGTGGCGAAGGCGTGGCTGTGGATGCTGGAAACGCTGTTGAGGTCGACGAGCTCTGTCGTGATCGTCATGAGCTTGTCGGCGTTAGGTTGTTAAGTATGTCGCTGTCGACAATGATTGGGAAAGAGGGCGAAGTCGATCTGATGCTGGGCTGCAATTTTTTGTGTGTGTGAAGGCGAGAGTTGAGGCGGCCAGGGAAGAAGGAAGAAGAAGATGATGAAGGAGAGGAAGGAGATAAACAGTGGCGACGGCGATTTTTTGATGATTTTTTTTGGAAATATTTTTGAAAATTTTGCTACAATTTTTTTGTGCAGCAAGCTGGGGTTTGAGAACGACTGGGGTTTTGAGAAGAAAGAGCTAGGGCTTTGGATTTTTTGAAGAATAAATCTAAGATTTTGAGAGAAGAGATGAAAATTTTGAAGGGGATTGAAAACCAAAGCTCTGATACCAAAATTGATGTAATATGAGTGATCACAATCACCTTCAATGTAAAGAAAAAAATTAGAGTTTTGAAAAAGAAATATAAAGGAGAATTTAGGGTTTAAGAAAAGAAATAAGAAAACTGGATAACTTTGGGCTTCACACCCCTTATACCACGGCTTACACCCCCTGCGTAATGGGCATCACACCCTTTACATCAATCTGATGAACTCAAAACTCAAGAAATTTAATTGAAAATTTTGTATCCTATCATTCAATGCCAATAATCAAGGTTCTAAATATCAGATATCAGGATCGTATCGGATGTGAATTTTTTCATATCGGATATTGGATATCGGGGAGATATCGGGGATACGTGCACATATCGGGCGTTCATATCAGACACTATATATAATGAAATATTGATAACTAAAAGTTGGTTTAGAGTCATAAAAATCATCTACCTAATAAAAATGATGTAATATGATTGAAAAGAGATAAAAAGCAATGTACATTTGCACGCAATCGTGCAATAAATAAGTTATTTCATATCGGACGATATATCGGCCAATATCGGGCGATTTATTGGCCGATATTTCAAATATCGACCGTTTTTTGTTGCAAATGATATGACGAATGATTTTCCAATATCGTATCGGCAGCAGGCAAAAAAGGAGATATCGGACGATATCTTGGCCGACTCGGTTGATATTTAAAACAGGGCCAATAATAGAAGTCTTAGGGCCTATTTATAGGCTTTACAAAAGTCAAATCTCAGGATATAACTAATATGGTACTAAAACTAATAAAAAACTAAAAATACAGTAAAAGAAACTACATAAAAACTACTTGAACTAATTGAACACAATCGAAGCAACTCGTCTTCTCCAACGGTGATATATGTGTCGAGGTTGTGGCTGGATATCATCATCAACCACACAAGGTTAAATGTCTAAATTATTATTTTTATTTAAGTATCTCCAATATACTTTTTTCTCGTTTACTCGTGTAAATGTTATTTCTTATCCTCTTTTTGTTCACCATGAAAACCAGTATGGCTATTGATAATTGAGACTGCTAGGAAACATGATTTGTATAAGGAATGGTAGGTATCCTCAAGTGATTTAACAGTTCTTATGTCAATCACATTCGGTCGAGATTTGTATAAGATCATCATCATTGTCTCTAATGATGATCTTCTCATTGCTTTTCGCAAGGGTAAACGCATTTGCACACCTCACAATATTTCTCGCTTGTCTCTTATTACACTTGTCTCCCTCCTTTCACGTCTTTATTTCTTTTATGGACTCATATTCTGTTTTCAAGTATGTGTCAGAAGCTTTGACTATCTTCGAATGGAAGGATGCTAAAAAAATGCTGGCTTTAGAACAGAATGGTACATAAGATCTTATTGTTCTTCCTTCCGGGAAGAAAGTAGTTGGATGTCAGTGGATATACACTGTGAAGCTGAATCCCGATGGGTCATTGGCTCATTTGAAGACCCGTTTAGTTACCAAAAGGTATTCTCAGGTGTATAGAATGGATTATCAGGACACCTTCTCACCGGTTGCAAAGCTGAAATCTGTGCGGATTTTTGTTTCTTAGCTACCACTCATCACTGGCCCTTTCATCAGTTAGATGTTAAGAATACCTTTTTAAATGGTGTTCTTGATTAGAAGATTTACATGGAGTAAACACTAGATTTTGTTACTAGGAGAGTCAGGAAAGGTGTGTAGGCTGAAAAAGTCTTTGTATAAATTGAAGTAGTCTCTAAGAGTTTTGGTTTTGGACAATTAGCCTTTGTTGTTCAAGATTTGGTCTTTCTCGTTCTCATAAGGATCACTTTGTGTTTTGGCGACAACATCAAGGGAAGATGTTACTCCTTGTAGTCTATGTGGATGATTTGATTATCACTGGTGATGATGTACAGGAGATTGCAGATCTTTTCAGACAAAAGACTTTGTATTTTTGCGGTACTTTTTACGCATTGAAAAATTTAGATCCATGAAGGGAAAGACTCTTTCTCAGAGAAAGTATGTGCTTGATATGCTCTCTGAGATAGGTATGCTAGAGTGCAGAGCTACTGATATACCCATGAAAGCAAATGTCAAGCTGCTCCAGATCAGGGAGAGATCTTAGATAATCCTGGCATGTATCGGAGGTTAGTGGTAAGCTGAACTACTTACCCGTACTTGACCTGATATTGTATTTGCTTTGAGTGTTGTGATTCAGTTTCTCTCAGCACCGAGAATCACTCAAAGTACTACGGATTCTTAGATACTTAAAGAAGGCTTCGGACAAAAAGCTTCTATATTCAGATTGTGGACACACCAGAGTATCAGATACTGATTGGACTGGATCACTTGTTGGTAGGAGATCTACTACATGTTTTTGCATTTTCTTGAAAGAAGTCTTGTGTCATGAAAAAGCAAGTAGCAGAGTATGGTGTCATAATCTATCGCAAAGTCAGAGTATCGTGCGATGATGAATGCAACTTGTGAATGAGTTTGGGTCAGAGACTTGTTAACTGAGCTTGGTTTTGTTCCAAAGTATCCTATGAGGTATACTGTGATAATCAGGTTGTTGTTCACATATCTGAAAATCTAGTATTTCATGAGCGTATAGAACACATTGAAGTCGATTGTCATTTGGTATGCCAGAGATAGAAGAGAAGATTGTTCAAGCTCGATACGTTTCATTCAGTCATCAGTTGACTAATCTTCTGACAAAGTTTTGGAAAGACACGAGTTGATTTTATTTGTGACAAGCTGGACATGTATGATGTATATGTTTCAGCTTGGAGGGGAGTGTTATGAAACATGATTTGTATAAGGAGTGGTATATGAGTTGTATTAGGAGTAATATATGAATAGGAGTAGGATTGGAGTTCCATGTATCGATATATATGAATAAAGAGAGAGGAAAGTATCTCTTTCTCTCAATATTCTCATAATTCAAAGAACTATTTCAGTATTTTCCAATTAACCAGGACTCCATTCTTCTCTTTTTACAAATTCACTAGAGACTACTTAACAGCATTGATACTGTCGTTGAGCGTTCTAAATGTTGCCATAGCTACTAAGTATGGGCTGCGTCGCGCTTTGATAACGACAATTTATCTTATTAGTTACTCTTGAGCTATTCGTGAGATTTGCACTACCTCATCCGGCGTTGTATTGTCAGGCCTCTAAAGGAGTCATATGCCAAAATTGACGCTTAAAGTAGTATGGTTTGAATACAGTATAAACTGTGCTACTATTTTTTTGAGAAAAATGCTATCATATTTGGAATATTCAACATCTTTGTATCATTGTTAATTCCAGAAAGATTTAGATGATAAGAGAAGATTCCATAGGTTAACATAGGCGTTCCATAGTTTGGAAGAAGAGAGTCATGTCTCCAAACTTGCATGTAATATTGATGCTACTGGTACGTCTAGACGATAAGAAAACCTGCTAACAAGAACTTTTTAATGTGAATGAACTTTGACCCCTTTCAAGGTCAAAAATCCTTACCTCATTGGGATTGACATGACTTGGTTATGCCCGTGCCGGCTCAACAAATTGAAAGATAAGATCCCCCAGCATTTGGGGCCTAGGAAGGTAAACCTCTCAATACCATGTATTGATTCACTTTTAGATGAATCAATATACTCCATGTGATAGACACAGTGTTCGCTTTGGGTGCCTACTTATGTCTGTTGAAGTTTGTAGAAGTTACAAGTGTTGTAAGTTACTGGAAGGAAGGATGAATTTGAGGGATCAATTATAAGAGCATTTTACTTAAAATACTGATTGCATGGGTCATACTGCATCCAAACCATATTGCTTCTCGTGTCAATGCTGGCACATATACCTCTTTTGGAGATGTGCCAATATAAAACTGGGTGAGGTACTATGAGTTTTGAGAATTGCTTAAGGTGATCTGAGGAGAGATTGTCATTGTCAAAATGTGTTATGACCTTTATATGGTAGCTATGAAGACATTCAGAGCACATGTTGAAAAACTGCCATAGGTGATTAGGATTTTTCTGAGGGGGATAGCTGATTAGGGGTTGCTAAGACATTGTAAAGGGAAAAGGTGGTCTTGTGAATTAATACAGCAGTGAAGTCGGTAGTCTCAGCTATTGCCATCATGGTTGGATTTCCATAGTGAACAAGAAGAGGGCGGGCAATACAGTCCTGTGGACGAAAAGTGCAGAAGTACTTTGGAGATAGTAAAAGGAAGAATGTCACAGTCATTGAAATACTGGTGTAGTCCATCTTAAGATGAATGAGGGTGACAGGAACATGATTTATTTGTTTATTCTCTAATACGTTAAAATTTGAATATGATGACAAAATAATCTACTTGCCGTCTTAGATCATCTCCTATGTATCTTTATATTTCATGTTCAAGATGCAAGAGCTTTGTCAGAACTTATTTACAGGGAGAATAATCCTATAGTACTTTATTTCTTGCATTATCCTTTGTTGCAAAGGGACAAGGATTAGTCCTCCAACATTTAGCGGGACTGGAAGTTGTAGAAGCCTTGATGCTAAGTAGTTGAGTACTGGAATTGGTTGCTATTCGCCGCGTATCAAAATCCGGCCCTACTTTATTGGCATGAGCCCAAAGAAAATTGAACCCAAACTGACATAACCAGATCGAAACAGACCATAATTTGTGATAGAATTTGGTTGGTTCTTATTTAGTTCTCAGTAAAAACTGGTGATATGTGCCTAAGTCCGGTTCAAGAGTAGGAATGTGGTAAATGGAATCTGATATCAAAATGCTATCACTGAATGTTTATATGCTTTGCATTTGAAAAATGTCTGAAAAAATGGATGAAATTTTGTTATGACTCTCTTTGAAGATTTTGAAAAAACCTCTGCTCAAAATTTTCCTATGGTCTAAGGTGATGTTTTAGAGTCTTATAGGTCACTGAACTTCATAATTTTCCATCCATGTCGGTTTCAAAACATGTAAATCATTTTGACCCCAGATTTAACATCTGAGGTAGGAGGATAGAGTTTTAGGATGTCATTTGAGGAAATTTCCTACCGTGAACTTTCACTTTATAATCCGGATTGTTCATCTTCATGGGTTAGGATATTCGTGTAGAAAATTCATGTGATTTAGACACCCTTTACACTCATATATCTGGTAATCACTTTGCATCCAAAAAGATGTTCTTGTGTGACTGAATATTTCATAATCAAAGGACTCAAATAGTTGTACTATTATATTTGACTCATTTATTAACAAATCATGGGCATGATTTGATTTGGCTTATTAAATGACCATTCAAATTGAATTCAACTAAATACTAAAAATGGATAACTGACAAATAAGTTTATAATTATTGATCAAGATCCAGCCTGGTACAGATTATTTATATAAAAAAATCCCAATTTATCCAAACCTGAGAGAAAAAACAGGTTTTGACCTGTTCGGTATCATGCGAGTCCAATTCTCTTATTAGTTTTGGATTTGGTTTCTGACTTGAATTTGCCTCAAAGCTCACCCGTTTAAACACTGTCCATAAGGTTGCTGCCACAATTTTGTCCCGTATCGCCTGAATTATGAAATTTGTTAAGTGTCATATACTAAACCTAAGCAAAACGAAGTGTCTCTTCGGAGATATCCGATAAAACTGGAACGATATAAAGAAGATTAATATGGCCCCTGCGCAAGAATGACACACAAATCGAGAAATGGTCCAAATTTCTTTTTCCTTTTTTGCCCAAAAATTCGCCCTCCTTTTTCATCTTCTAGGGTTAACCTTTTTTGCCCAAAAAATTCGCCCTCCTTTTTCATCTTCTAGGGTTAAATTCACCTCCTTGAAATGCTAACTTTTGCTTACAAGGGGAATTTTGATCATCTCTGCATCGTCTGGAAATTTCAATCGGGTATCTATTTCTGTTCTTATTTCTTTTATTAATCTGAGTTCTAATCTCTGTTGAATTTGATTTTGGATATCTTACTTGTTTTCCACCATGTGATCTCTCTTAATGCACAGTTTAGCCAAATCAAATTAACTTATTTGTCTTGCTATATAACTGCATCTTTTTACTAATACTCAAAGAAATCAAATTACACCCCTTAAACAACAAGCAACACAACTCTCAAGGTCCCTTCTTGATTGAAAATTATTTTTTATCACTTGCTAACCAGTCTCTAGGTTGAATTGAGCACATAGTCCATAGTTTAAATTTTCAATGTCACGGGTTGGTAAACGGCAGTCTAGAAATTTACATAAAAACACCTAATCCTCTGGGTGCACCGATTGTCCTTTATCCAAAAGGATTCTCCCTATAGGAAAAAGTTGATTTATTGAGAGGGCTAATTTCTATAGTGCTTGACTCATCTGGTTCTTGATATGAATTGATGCAAAGGTGATGCAAAGGTGTAGGTATAAATTCTAAGGAGATAATAATAGTAAATAGGAAAATCACAAAGGCATGCATCAAACTGTAGATGAATGTAAGAATTGTAAGTTCTAACGACCCGCTTCCTATCTTAGATTCTTGTGGATGAAAGTAGAAGTTTGATCATCACATGGGAGGAATATTGCGCTTTAATTGTCCATTATAACCAGGCCATATTTTAAGGCAGCAATTTTACCCAACCATTGGATGGTTGCAAATAAACTTTGATTCCTGTTTAGGTAAGCGAGCCTTGCAATTTTACCCAACCATTTGATCATCACATAAAAGATGTAGGGAAATACAAAATCATTTTGTTTGTGCTCTGATTTGTTGTTGTTTAAAATCTCGGTATTGGTATCAGCCTATGGTTTTTAGAATCAATAACAGCAACATCAGTCATCAATATCGGTATTATTGACCATATCGACAATATCGGCTTCTATATTGACTGATATTACAGGGCTACCTCAAACATGATACGATATTGCCGATTTATATTGAAATTGGACGATATTTGAAACCATGGTTGTGGAAGTGTACGTGTTTGCTGGAATGTATGATTAACAATTTGGAAGGAAGGGGGAAAAAATAAAAATCCTGATTTTAGCAATCCTTTGATGCTGAAGGGGATATCAGAATGAAACAGAGGTAGGCTTTTCTACAGTGATTACTCAATCCTCTCAACTCCCATTGCCATTGCCTCTTATTTAGATGAAGCTCATAATTATAATCGATTAAGTTTACCACTTTGGTAAAATGAAGGCTTCAACTAATATATATGGTAAATATATTATTAGCAATAATTTGATTGGCAATGGTGCCTTGGAAATGCCTTCTTGGCAGCAGCAAATTAAGCCTTCCTTGTGGTGGAGGAAGAGTAATTTAGATGAATTCGAATTTGGATTGAGGTGGGGATAAAGCTCTACTTTTAATTGAGTATTGATTTCTAGCATTTCACAGCTATCAGGAGTACCCCCTTTGGGTGCACATAGGTGCTTAGGGTCTTTCCCGCACTTTCAAGTATTTCTACGCACTACCATAAGTTATTTTCTTAGTACACTTCTACGGAGAACCACGACTGTTCTAGACTTATATACACTTTTTTTTAATCCATTCTAGTGATTTTATACACAAAATACATCTATCTTGAACTCCCCTGAAAATCTTCACATGCACCATTAAGAATTGCAAAATAACTCTGCTTTTCAACACCTTCAACCACTTTGATTTATCATTGCAACTGGATCCCATATCCAAGGCACCGTTGCCAATCAAATTATTGCTAATATTATATTATCAAATTATTTCTATCATTTTAATCTGGTTTCTGGTACTTCACTCCCAAAATTCCCCTCTATTTTTTTTTCTTTTTAATGAAAAGCTTCTGTAGACCCTAAATGCAGACCTCAAGGTTTTTGTTTTCCCTGAAAGAAAAACTGTTTTTTAACTGAACCCTGATTTCACACTTCCTACATTTATAAATCATAGCGTGCATACGTTTCATGAGTTAGTTTCAGGTCTGGCTGCTAGTTAATCATTTTCAAGAAGAGGTCTTGCTATTGTATAATTCGACCATGATTTAGTTGCGACTAGATATGATCAAGGTGCACGTAAATACGATTACTCATATATTCTAGTTGTTTCTCGATAAATAATACTGATGGTTGCCATTCTCTCAGTGTTTGTACTGACATTGTTGTTGTTCTTAATTCTCGCAGAATTGAGAAGTATGTTGCCCTCGAAACAAGCTGATCTTAATTTATGAAGTTTGGGATCATTGGAGGTTATGGTGCACTTATGGCTGAATGAACTTAACAAGAATTGTATCATATGCAGCAGAATGGCTCGTCAGTCCTGCAAATTCTGCGATGAACCAACCTGAGCTATCGGGAAGATGTTTCAGTTGCGGGAATGATAGGGGTGATCGGTGATTTCAACTAGCCCATACTCATTGGATCGACGAAAATTGTATATCATCTGCATGAATAACGTTTTTCTCAAACCCTGCAAACACTGAGAGGAGCCTGATTGTTGTTGAGTTTTTTTCCTACAGTGGTGTTCTTTGTGAGTCGTGATTATTTGAATCAAGTGTATGTTTGCTTCTATAGGGAAGTACTTGCTGAGATGCATTTGTTGTATACTTGCAGTTTCTTTTTCTTTTTCTTTTTTCTTTTTTCTTTTCAGAGAAGTTAGTAGTATTTGCTGCATAGTTGGAAACTACCATTTTCTTGGAGGTAAATATATGGAGATTAGTTCTTGTCAACTCCCATTCTTCATCAGTCAATTTTTTTGTTTTATATGAGGAATCAAATTTTTTATGGGAGCTTGAAAATACAAATTTTAATGATAATATTGGTACCTAATTGTTAAAGATGAAAATAATGAAACGTTAATCATCTATAAGTGCACTAGAAAAACAAAATGGGACATTCTATGATGTTGCACAAAATGTGACATAAAGAAGAGGCAAATGGAAAAAAGGAACAAAAAAAGAAATAAAATGGATCAACACTGCAAATGGTGCATAGAAAATAGAAACAACAATTAGTGATATATTGCAACCATTGTCGTTGTCACATCCGCTGACAATTTCTCCCTTTTATCATTGCTAACTGTTTGTAGGCCTGTTAATGGGTCGGGTCTAGATCCGTAGCCAGCCCAATTAGATAGGTCTGATTAGATTTTCATACCCGCAGATCCGAATCGGACTCAGACTCGATTACCTAATTAATAAACAAGCCGAATTTAGTTTTACTTGAACCATACCGATAAGACTCGCACCCATTTAATTAATAATAATATGTTAGTATGCCTTTTTTGAAATGTTGAAGACTCTTAGTACTTATACTTGTTGATGGAATTTTGCTTGACTTTTTGTCTTAATGTTGTTATGATAATCAGGTTAGGTCGGGTAATCGGGTATGGACCCGTGAATAAATGGGATGGCTATGGGAATAATCATTTTGAGCCCGCGGGTACTCAGGTCGGGTTTGGTACCTGTAAAGTTAAACGGGTCCGAGTCGATAAGTCTCGTGCCGCCACAAACCTGACCCATTGGCACACCTAACTGCTTGCTACTGAGATCTGGTTCAGTGTTGAAGGGCTTGGGTTGGGAAATGAGAGGTGTCAGGTTCAAAACCAGGTTACAAACTTTGTTAAAAAAATTAAATTTAAATTAAAAAATTAAAAAATAATCATCTCTAACCACTTCATTCCTCAAATGTCCCACATTTCTGTGTTGCATATCTAACAGCCACCAGACTTATAACCAAACTTCAGTTCTGTAAGTATAGGGGGTCATTCTGCTTCAGTTCTGTAAGTATAAGGGGTCCATCTGCAACAACTGTAATAAAGAAAAGTTAGTATTATAAGCCTTCAAATACTACTATTACAAGCCTCTCAAGCTTTTAAATGTTGTTCAAATTAAAACTTGCATGAAGAAAAGCTTCATTTCATTAACTATAAGATAAGCACTAATTTTTCTTCAATTCAAATACACTTGGAGATGATAACAAGAATAAATGTCAAATAAAAACCAACGACAATTTCAAAGAACAAATTCTTCTCTAGCATCAATTTGTTTCTCTCTTTTAGCTGACGCTTCTCGATTTTAAATCTCAAATCTTCTTATTGTGATTACTAGAAATTTCAGTGAGGCCCTCAAATTCATTGTTTCCTCACTCTTAATCTCCTCACCTTACCTACAAGTTTAGTATTCTTATCAAGCAACAAATTCACAATATTTTTAGCTTCAGCAGGTAATTTCCCATCAACCCACCTCTGATAATCACATTTGTTCAAGCGATAATTGAAGAAGCGCCGTCTAGATTTTTGTACGTCCATGAAGTTCTCAGTTTTGAACCAAATCTGCATTTGCACTGTGGAGAGTAAGATGGAATTGGCCATTCCAAATTTGCATTAAGACGGCTTCTTAAGATGCCACAAATCTTGATTCTCGAGAACAGATGTCGTCGATTCCCAACTCTATCACTCTCTGCTAAGTTGCGGGGAGAGAGTGAGAGAGAGCGCCTCACTAGAAAACACAAGCTAGACACTCCACAGCCCGATGAGTTCAGTTGAAGGAGCAAAAATCTAGCTATGGTTCACCCCCACCACGTCTGATGAGTTAAAGTTGGAGAAGGGAGAGGGGAGTTCAGTTAAATGACTGATATTGATAAAGGGTAGTTAGGAAATTAAAATTTTGGGGGAACCACGCGCACAAGCACTAACAAATTTTTGAATGAAGTCTAACACCGTTTAGGAGACACAGGGTCTAACTGTTAATAAACAAGTTGGGTCATTAGTGCTATAGTGTCTATAGTACAGTGAGTGTATCTATAATTCTATATATGATGGTTCTACTTGTTCTGGTAGAGTTTACTCTCTCTCTCTCTCTCTTCTCTCTCTCTCTCTTCTCTCTCTCTCTCAGGTTCTAGTCTGTTTTAGTTGTTTTTAGTCATATTGAGCTTCATTTTCCTCTATCTCCCCATGACTTATTTTCTCTAGATCTCTTTTATGGTACATAACCTACCTTACTAGACTCCTTTAGCTCCTGACTTGTTTCTCTCCCTTGGTGGCCTGTGTCTCTTACAATGTATCCTCTTCATGCATACAAATCTAGTTCTCCCGCTATTTTGGACCTCACTTACTGATGGCTTCCTCATTCTCTCATCCATCTGAATTATATGCTCAAATCGAGGCTATTCGCCAATCCACATCATGGCTAGCTGGCCATTCGTTCTCATCGCCATCGTGTGGGGTTAGAGGGCATTCTGTCACTTCTGAAGGCTTCTCTGGTAATCACGCATCCATGCATGGAAAACATAGAGCACGGATACGACCACCACCAAAAAAGAGAATGAAAAACTATCGATCAAATTTCAACACTAATAGCTATACTGTTATATTTGATTCATTTATGGCAAACAGTGGCCATGATTTGATTTCACTTATTAAATGACCACTCGGATTGATTTCAACAATTAAATTTTGATAACTGATGAATAAGTTGATAATTATTGATCAAATTTCAGCACTAGCACAAATTATCTATACCAAAACATCCCAATCGATCCAATTTTGAGAATGAAAAACAGATTTTTACATGTTTCATTGGTATCATGCGAGTCCAATTCTGTGTGAAGCAGACCCGTTAAAACGCACTGAAAATATTGCTGTTACCCTTTAGTCCCACATCGCCGAGAGAATGAAATTAATTACACTTCATATACTAGGTCTCAGCCTCGCTCGCTGTCTCTTCGGAGACATCCGATAAAATTGGAACGATACAGAGAAGATTAGCATGGCCCCTGCGCAAGGATGACACGCACAAATCGAGAAATGGTCCAAATTTTTTTTTACCCTTCTTCCTCCGGCGGATTCCTGCAACTGGTGTTAGTTCGCTCTTCTTCTTCCTCTTCCTCTTTTTTTTTTTTTTTGTCTTTCTTCCTTTTTCCCCTTTCCTCTTTCTTCTTTAATTTTACCCATACCCAAATTCATCTGAACTGAGAGCACTTGTGATGAGCAACCTGCAGTTTCATCCCGAGAGCAATTTCAATTGCGTATGCCTCTCTTCTTCTTCTTCGTCTTCCTCCTTTTAATTAGCGCTCATTTTATATCTCAAATTATTGCCTGCAGAATATATCCCAAATTTTTTATCACAATGTCATGCTATTTCATTCCTAATAATTTTTCTAGTATGGATTCAACTCCATCATGCTAGTCTATGAATTCGGTGGTAAGTTTCTCACAAAAGAAATGGGTGGATTAAACATGTTATACTGTTCAAGTTATATGTTTTGGATCATTCAGGAATGGGGAATATTTCTGAAGTATCTCTAAATGGTATTATAAATTTTGGCTCACTTTTGTAACGATAAGAATCGTTAGGCTGTATTGGAAATTATAAAATGAAAATTCTTTGGAATTCCATCAGCACCCAAGTCTTTGTGATGGGAACAACCAAGACTTTGAAGACATTTGATTAGGATTAGGATTAGTCTTTTTATTAGTTATTTAATAGTCTTTTTTATTTTTTAGTCTTTTATTTTCTTTTAATTTTGAAGCATGAGTAGTGCATGTGTCCTCTTTTTTATATATATACTCTTGTAAGGTTCTATTTGGAATGCAATGAATGGATTATTAAAATTTTGAGAGATTAAAATCTTAATTGGGATTTTTTTCGAATCTTCGTGTGTGAGGCAGGGAGTGGGAGAGCAATTTTCCTGGGTGTGAAGTCTGAATCTAAATCTGATGTATGGAACGTTGAGCAATCACCTGGGTGTAAGGCCCAAATCAATTTTTATCTTTTCCTTAATTTTTCCAAACTCTAGATTAGTTTATCCCCAATCTCTCCACAAACCCTAATTTCTTCCCTAGTTTTCAAAACCCTAGTTTTTACCCCTTCTGTCCTGTGTCATATTTATTTCTTTTGTTAAGCTACTATATTTATTTCTTCTGTTACAATATGCTGAAGGCTCCCATTTCTTTTGGCATATGACATGAGATGTATGATTGAAATCATAGCTTATGAAGGTTTGATTTGCTTTTATCTTGATTGTATATGGTCATTCTGAAATTTCTGAAAAGTTGCCTAATAATTTATGTGGTTTTGTAGTCATTTATAATATTCAACCAAAATACATATATATGCTTTATGGATCCTAGGATGTCAAAATTCCTGTGGGTAAAGGAGCCTTGGGCCAAATATAGATCATAATTGTTTGTGTGAATCCTAGTACATAGTCTTTTTCATGGGTTCATTAAGGTTTTCTTTGTAGAAAATTGCTCCTGCAACATTGAATCCCTCCATCACTCCTTCTTCTTCTAGGGTTAAATTGGTGAGATATAAGAAGTCCAGCTTCCAATGATGAATGTGCACAGCGAGAGAGGAATCTGCAGGTTTGGTTAGTTGCCACCCTTTGCATGAACCTTGCAGGTTTAGTTAGTTGTCACCCTTTGCATGCCCCTCTCTCACTCCCTCTGCAGGTTTAGTTAGTTGTCGCCCTTTGCATGTCCCCAGATCTAAATAAGATGACATCTATTAATTTGGAGAGACACCTTTCTCATTATAGGCCATGTTATACCTTAGGAAAGAATAGATATTAGGGAGAGAAATTAATCCCGGGGGGGGGGGGAGAGGATCGGCAACATATGAGGGTGGGCAAATTGTCAGCACCAGAGCGAGGATTGGAAAGAAAGCGATGGGGCTTTGCTGCAAAGAGAAGAACAGAAAAGAAAGGAAAAGAAAAAAAGGGAGGGCATTGCTTCACTAGAATTAAGTTAAAGAGAGAAGAAAACAAGGGAAGTACAGCTGTTCTGGACAACCAGGAAAAACGAAAAGAGAAGGAATTTGGGTAAAGTAATATCTAAGAACTGTAAGTGGCCGTTCAACTAGGCTTTTAGGTTTAACTAATTGATAAAACTCATGCTTTTTTATTGATGTGAACCTTATTTTATTTATATCATTGGATTATAAATTTCTTTTCAAGGGTATCATAAGAATTAACTCAAACTGTTAGATGTAAATTTGCATTTCCCCCATGGATTGGAGCTAATCTAGTGTCTTTTTTAGAGAACTAACTGTTTACATGACTTTTTCTTTCTGACTGAATTAATTGATTAGATGACAAGCACCCTAAGAATTAACTATGAGTCATGATTAGCCTTCCATGTAATTAATGAACCCGTGGTGCTTTGCCAATCGAAAATTAAGATCTTTTTCTCTTAAGTTGTTAGGAGTCCTGCTTGCTAATTTATATCTGAAATTGATACTTCATTTGAAATTAAAAGAAGAGGAACAAGGCCTGGCTTTATTGAGAACCAGGAAAGAAGAAAAAAGAAAGGTGCTCAAAGAGACAGAAAAAGAATGAAAAAAAATGAAAGGAAAGGTGGGTAGCAACAATTTCTAGACATTTAAGGTAGAATTTTCTAATCGATTATTATCATTAAGGGTTCAAGAAGTACTTTACATGAGAACTATACCCTAATTATTTGGAAAAGCAGATTAATCATGAGAGGAGTTCCTCATGAGAGTGATGGGAGCATGAAATCGTAGACTCAACATTGGAGGTAGAAGTAAGTGATAAGATGTAGAATTAAGATAAAAGCTGCTTTATTATTTATAAACTGTTCAAAACCATATATTAAAATAGAAAGCAGAGAAATCGATTCATTTCTTATGTAGGACAGATCCTTTATTGTCTTTGACAGGCTTATATAATCCATGGACATGCAATGACTTCAGTACTCAATATCCCATGGATATGATGCTACGTAAATCATCTTTCTTTTAAAAGCACACTCAACAATCATTTTTCTTTAATAAAACTTCCATAAATGGAAAGTGAAGGGGATGGTTTGCATCATAAGGCGGATCAAGTCTTCAACTACGTGAAAGTTAAGTGTAAGTAAGGAAACCAAATGGATGTGTAGGGTTAACAATGGAACATGATGGTTGGTAGACTTTAATATCCTAGAAGTCTCCTACAAATCACGACATTCCCCTCATTTACCCGCTATTTTAATGGAATGACTTGTTTTAGTCTCTTTAGCAAGATATCGAATCCTCTCCATAAGAAAGTGAGCTACTTCTTGATCATTTAGCATCCTGGTGTTTTATTCCTGTGGAAGATCCCTTTGGGAAATTCAATTTCTCTAGTGATGCTAACTCCACTAAGCTTTACACTATAAGAGAAGATTCCATGAGCTATGTTAAGTTGGGTTATTAGTATTGAGTTATTGGGTGTTACCCATATATCCTCTTGCCTTCTAATGTATATATCTCCCTTCTCCCTATGAATAAAACTATCCTTTTCTTTGAGGGTTGCTATTTCTCTACATGGTATCAGAACCAGATAGTTGTGCTCACTCAGGTTGACTAAATTTCTCTCAGCACTTTTTGAAGATATGATTACTACATCCACAATGTCGACATTACTGGGTGCCTTTCTCAAAGGCGCTCTGTCTGCCTCCGTAAGATTCACGTTCACGTCAAACGGATCTCGTCCTCGACTTTAAAATTGCGGCTACGACCTTTTCACGCCCAGAAATCATGACAGACTGCTCAGTGGATGGTGCAGATGAATATCGGATCCAGTAGAGACCCGTATAACTCTAGAGAAGGTGTTAGTCAATGTGGGAATACTATCACCTCCTAGTATATATGACCCCGCACCTGAGATCATAGTATAGGACTCAAGCCAGTTAAAAACTTTAATACCGCTAGATCCTGACGATATCCCCTCAGTATCGCTGCATCAGTAACAATAGGCTGATGCATCACTAACTCATCAATCAGATCTTTGAGTTCACCATAAAACTGAGGCACAGATCTGTCTCCCTGTTTGAGCTCAAAACGGGCGCTCATAGATTTCAAACACCCTCGAGGGATTTTTCTCATTGTCATACATCACCTTTAGTGTATTCTACATCTCTTTAACGGTAGTCAAGATCATAATACTACCACTAATCTTCTCCTCTAAACTGTTTAGAAGCCATGTCATCACAGAATAATCTCCAGTAAGTCAGGTCACATAAGTAGGATCTGTATTAGTAGGTAGAGCTTGAAGGAGGTGAGCCAATTTATTCTGAGCGCTTATGAATAGCAGAACGCCTGCGCCCATAACAAGTAGTTAGAGCTATCCAGCTTCACGGTAGTCCCTAACATCGTCTTGGAAACAGAAGTCTCAACCATCGGAGAGGAGATTATATTGGAGGAGGAGCTAGTACTATCAGACATAATAGCCAGTTGGAGAAATCACCAGAAATCGGCCAGTAATAGTAGTAAACAACCAGTAATGAAGAGAAACAAGTAACTTAGTTACCAAATGTAGCATAGGCAGTCAGATTAGCATCAAGTAAATAATATCAAGTAAACAGCGTCAAAAGCAGTGATAAATTTTAGGGGTAGGGTATTGCACCTTTGTTGGAGGAACTCTGATAACTTGGAGGAGTAAAAGTAAGATGTATCTCGCTCGAGTGCAGAATCTGAGTGTAGATCTATAACTCATACGACATGCGAGATGGTGTGGTTAAAACAATTTACTGATGGAGCTTTGTTTTAGGCCCATGCCTATGCATTGTGATAATCTGTCTGCTATCTACATTGCCTAGAATTCTGTATTCCATGAAAGGACCAAACACATTGAGATTGTCAGAGATGATTGGACGAAGAAGGTGGTTATGTTCCAGTTCATACCGTTTTCAAAGCAGTTGACTGATCTCCTTACCAAAGCTGCCTCACCTCAGGTATTTCTAATCTATGTAACAAGCTGGGCATATTAGATATCTATGCTCCAACTGAGAGAGGGTGTTAAGTTGGGTTGTTGGGTTATTACCCATATACCCTCCTTGTCTTACACACACACACACAGATATATATATATCCCCTCTCCTACGAATGAAACTATCCTTTCTTTGAGGGTTTCTATTTCTCTACAAGCTAACATAGGCGTTCCAAATCCTGAAGAAGTGCCAAGTCTCCTTAACATATGAAGTATAATTATTAGAGTTCATTAAGAGAACTTACTGACAAGAACATGTAATACGAATGAATTTCGGCCCCTTCCAAGGCAAAAAATCCCTTCCTCATGAGGATCAACGTGGCTGTTTGGTCATGCCGCAGCCCATTAAAAGTGAAAGGTAAGCTTCCCCCTTTTTCTTTGGCTCTAGAAAGGTATATCACTAATATTATGCACAGTCTCAGTTTTGGATGAATTAGCATACTCCATAGAGAACATTCACTGTCCAATTGGAGTGCATACAGCCATACACTATACTATTAAAAATCAAAATCCTACTCATTAGGAGTTTCCGTTTCAAGTGAGGAATTCACCAATATCCTTACATCCTCTTATGTTCCCAGAAAGAATCTAGCCTTAGAAAAGAATCCATATCTAATATAATTCACATCTTTCAATCACAACTGCTTAATTTATCTCAATCTTAATGTGAACTCTAGCTATATGATTATGATCTTCAACAATGGCTCAGTTTTTTCCGTGTCAAATCCTCCTCCCTTGTGCATGTATCTCTAGCATGTTTTTCAACTTCCTACTAGGTGTGACACAAATCTTAGGAAGTTCATATGCTCTCTTCCTGTTCCAATGCAAATATCGATGAATCAATCCGAACACAACTAAAAGAGAGAGAATAAACAGAGAACAACAGGAAAAGAGAGAAGTAGAGAGAAGTTGAAGGAGCAAGCAACAAGTATTAACTAAGTTCCAACCAATTCTTTCTTTCTAAATTCTTTCTTTTATTTTTTTCATTGACAGCAAGAGCTAACTTTCTCGCCTCATCTCGACATATCTGATTCTGTCTGTCATCTCAGTCCCCGTCTTGAAGATGGTGGATGAAAGAGGATTAACACTTTAACTTATTTGGATAAGAAAGAAAAGGGAATATATGTGATATTATTTACTTTTGTTAGGCTTCCAAAAAAAAATCATCTTTATCATGCTCGATCTAAAAATTCTTTGTGCTTTTCTACGTAATTTCAGTTTTCCAACCTTATCATTTTAGTTTCATTTGAGTTTCAAGCTTGCCATTGATAAGTGCTTATATCATGTTGGTTGATCTGAGATTTCATGTTTTTGATTCAAATCATATCCTTTACCTTCTAATCTCTTATTTGTTATGGGTGGTGTATTCCTTTCATTTTGAGGTTCATTACTTTTTAGATGTTATGTGTTAGTAAAGAGTTATCCAATTTTATCTCATCTTTTGTTGCATAGAGAATGCTTGTTAACTCTATGGTATAATATGTTACAAACATCGACCATGAGGACCAAGATGTTATTAGCAGACCTCGAATTATAATTTTACTAAGCTTAGAAGGGCCTAAAGCTAATAGAAGCTAGATTAGTTTTTTCTAAATAAGAAAGGGTTAACGGCTATTGGAAATATTATTATGATTCTTTTAGTTTTAGTGGAATATACTGAAATAAGGTCATCAAACTGATACTGCACACTGAACGATTAAGAAAGAGATTCTCTGTTGTATCTCATCAAAAGTCATTCTGCTCACTGGTGGATTAGATTCGTTTATATGCGACATTTGGTATTTCTAGTTGCTTACACATGCTTGCCTCATAACTATTGTACACACATGCATGCCATGTGCTAAAACTAGAATAAATAGGAGTGCAATCCAAGAACCTAAAGGAATTCCTAAAAAGTCAAGAATTTAACAATTCATTGAAAAAATAAGGATTTCAAATGAAAGAAGTTGAATTTGAAGGAATCAAAGGACATTTGTCCTATAAACTAAGTTCTATTCAAACTCCAGAGAAATACATTCAATGCATCTTACCTATAATATGAAGGTGCCTTGAGGGATGATCTATAAGAAGGCAGGTAGATTATGCATCATTCATTCAAAGTATAAACGATTAAGAATAAGCAACTAATCATGTTTCTCTCACACTTATGCATATTAAGACCACTGATGAAATATGGATGGATCACAATCACCTTCAATCCAAAAAAGGAAATTAGGGTTTTAAAAAAGAAATAGAAATGAAAATTTTGGGTTTAAGAAAAGAAATAAGAAGACTGGATAACTTGGGCTTCACATCCCTTGCGCCACGGGCTTCACACCCCTTACACCAATCTTAAGAACTCAAATCTCAAGAATTAAATTGAAATTTTGTATGAATCATTCAATACCAATAATAGAAGTATCAGGGCCTATTTATAGGCTTTACAAAGTTAACTCTTAGGATATAACCGATGTGGTACTAAAACTAATATAAAGAAACTAAAAAAAAATATAATAAAAGAAATACATAAAGACTACTTGAACTACTCGAACACAATCGAAGCAACTCATGTTCTCCAACTGTGATATATGCGCCGTTGTCGTGGCTGGATGTCCCCATCATTCTCCTCGAGTGGAAGAAGACTCAATCCCATCGAGTCTAGTGTAGAAATGCTCTCGTATCGCTCCATGATATCTGGGTCAATTCATGAATCATCAGTCAGTGCTTCTCTTTTCAATGGACCAGATATCTTTGAGTCTCACATCACTGGTGGTGATAATCTCATAATCCAAGATTTTATCGACTTTATGTGTTGTATTAGATAAAATATCTTGGAGTGAAGGAAGAGAAGGTCTCTCAAAATAGGCTCATGAGAAGGCTCATCAAACAGTAGGATAAAATCAAGACCCTTGTAATTTATTAGCTTTTTAACATTGAGAGTAGAACTGATATCAAAATCTATAACATAAACATTATCGTTCATTTATTCAAGATTTGAAATAGATTAACACTACAAACATGCAACTTTTTAACAACCTCACCAACATTAAAAGTTTTTAATATGTTCTAGCAGCGTTAGCTCATAGTTGGCATTGTTTCATGCAATCTTATCGCTGATTTCTTTGTGTAATTTATTACGTGTGATGCAACAAATGATGCAAACTTAGAAACTTTACAATATCAGATATGGGGATAATGTTTGTGAGTTTTTCTAGGCCCTAAACCATAATCAATCTCATCATGAGGCTTTCATCTATTGCCCTATTAATAGATGTGTTTTTGACAACTTCAGCACTGAACAACTTAAGATCAACTTGCCTTTTAAGCTCTACGTGCTCTATGGGATTCATTGGTAACGTGACAGTGGAAAGACTTGCTCATAGAACTAGACCAACAGCGTATATCCTAAGAGTTTTTGGAAGACCTAACACGATGTCCATACTAATATTTTACCATGGGTGGTAGTGCAGACTGGTAGTAGAATATTAGTGGACGATAAAGTAAAGAGGAAGGGGATGGTGTTGGCAGTAGAGGAGAAAGGGGTGGCGATCAGAGCAGGCAATAACAGTATGGATCAACAGTAAAGGAGAACGAGGGTGGTGACCAGAGCGAGAAAAAGAAGAGAGCAATAACAAGGGGGAGGGAAAGTGGAGTCAGCAGTAGAGCCAGAGGGAAAGAATGAGTGTTAGTTATGACAGCGAAAGTAGGGAGAGCAGTTGTGGTAGCCAGGAAAACAACAATAAACTCCTTAATCAAGAAAGTGATTTTCAAAAAATAGCGTTTTCAGACGCATGGGCTACAATGGGAACTTCATTAAAAGGACAATCTTAAAAGGACTGGTGATGTCGACAGCTATAAGCCTATACCCTTGGCACTGATTACATCTATCACATGTGCTAATCTTGAAAAAAATTCTTTTTAGGATTTTTTGTTTCCGTTATTTATTTCGGCGTTCTCCTTAATATTATTTCTAGGTGGGTGTGAAAGATTACTAGACCTATGAGGTTAGATAGTGGGAAGGTCTAGACACTAGTGTTTTTTGATTAGTAGTAGGTTGGAGGTCACGCTGGCATATGGCTGTACTGGTAGGTGCGCGGTCGTAGGTTATTTACTTGCTAGAGCAACACTTTTCATTCTTTGGTTTAGGTTGTCGAATGATTATATCATGTTATCAGCTTAGCATGTATGATGTTGAGTTTTGCGGTAATTTTAGCTTTCTCGATCGGATCCATTAGAGTGAAGGGATATTAACTATTCTCCTAAAGATAAGGGAAGACACGAGTCTAAACTAGACGTTGAATATTTTTTTGTATTTTATAATTTTTGTTTTGAATAAAGTTCTAGATTTTAAATGCAAATAAGAATGCGTAAGATGCAATTCCTACCTAGCTATGCTTTATTATTGTGAAACGTGTATGAGTGTTAGAAATCAGTAATAATATTACTAAACTCACAATTCAACAAATTACGATCGTTGCGGAGGAAGATTAAAACTAATAACACTAGCAAATTGTTTCATCTGAAGTAACATGCGTAGACTAATTAATTCTCAATTCAAGAACAAATTAATGAAAATGTTTATGCTACGCAAGTAAGTCTACCATCAATATCAAACTACTATATCACAGAAAAACAAAAAAACACAATCTCACTTGTATTTGGTGGAAGTAGTTAACTGATAACAACTTATAGATAAATTACCAGACTCACAATAACTGATAGGGATTAGAACATACCTATTGAGGATCACGTCGACCTTAGTGTCCTACTGATGGCTATGGATGTGTAGTTT